>CM062815.1:835149898-835231335 GCA_031772625.1 Pinus tabuliformis
CCAAACCTAAAGGTATGCCCTGTTATTTGGTAATTGAGTATTCTAGTTTATTTATCATGGAAACTTTGGGCATGGATTAATGGGGGGGTTCGACGGAAAGAGTGGTCTAGGTTTGTGCTCTTGTACCCTAGGTCTCTTTTGGGATGTTAACCTTACACCCTAGTCCCATGGGATCTCTTTTACTAACCTATTGGTTTCAGGGATGGTACTACATGGGAAACCCTAATTTGGTTGCATGGTCCCGCTCTCTGATTCGCATATATTACTCCCCTTCTACTCATTACACCCCCAATCATCTCTCCTCCCACCTAGGTCCACATTTCTCCACTGAGTCCACATAAGATCAACCACCCCCTCCCTTTGCCCCACATCTTGGGTCAGGCCTGGAATGATGCCTGGAGGTTAATGCAGCTAAAAGAAAAAGAAAAAGCATAATTGGCCATATTCAATAGATTGTACCACAAAATGCAAAAGATGGTCGAGACAAAAGCATTTAGCACAAGGGCAAAAGCCATGACATGAGCTCTACTCCATTCCATGGCAATCATACCGGTTCCTACATGGCCCTTAATGAGCCTCCTTTATCATTCAGGAACCCATGATTATCCCAACCCCCAGTGGACGATGAACTGCCCCACATTATAAGGGAGTATCCATTGTTGTACTTTACGCATCATGCTCTCATTACCTAGAGCCCCGAGCAGTTAACCAAAGAAAATCATAAAAAGGAAAAAGGCATATGAATAAGGGTGAAAAAATCAAGGTCGAGGTAACTCATGCACCACGATTTCTCCCTCCTACATATTATTTACCAAAGCGTGGGCTTCCCTTTTATTAGCTACCCTTGTACCATGGCATGTGATCCAAGTTGCTCCATTTCATTCCCTACTCCATTCCATCATTATGCCACATGCCACCACCATTTGAAGGATGTACCATGGACATACCACACCCTTTAGAGGTAGAAACCACCTAATAGGATGTTTGGTTAACAGTTTAACCCTATTTGGATTTGGGAGACATTAGCACATGCCAAAGCCCACTATGGAAGGGCATGCCATTATGAAGTACTCACTTGTTATCCATGGTTTATAAACTCTTTTACTTGATTTCTTTAATGACTTGGTGTGCTAGAAGGCACGAGTACGCACTGGATCTTATGCAAGATTGCAGGTGGTTTCCATTTGGGTTTGGTCTCCCTATATGGGTCCTGACCCCAGAAGACTACATTGGCACATGTAGGGTTTGTGTAGAGAGTCATGGACCTCCACAGCAGCCGACAGCACTCCATGGGTCCCCACAGCCATTCAGAGATTGGTCGTGGTTCACTTATTGGACAAGGAAGATGCACCTGATCCATCATGCCTAGCTAGCCCCAGATTTGCACCATACACTAGGCAGATGATCCAAGACTTGCACAATGATGTGGCATCACCTACACCATCATCCTAGCTCTTGCGGGCGATCTACAGGCATCTTCGATTTGTTTGGAGACCCCTAAGGACGCTTGTGTGCCCCCACATGTCATTTGGAGCACCACAGGTTACTACAAGGGGCCAACCCCTTGTCCACTGATTTCAGGATTTCAACTACACATTATGGCATATATGGACTCCATTAGGCCTCCTCCAAGGCCCAACGACATGCACTATTCATTATTCGACCCCTTGAGAGGCTTATTCTTTTGTTTAAGTTTGGTGGGCTTGTCACGAAAAGTTAGTTATTTTGCACATTATTTTATTGTAGGGGCTAATGTAGGTGTAATTAGCTAAATCAAACTCATTAGAAGTGCATAAATACAAGTGATGTGCATTCATCTTAGCATCATCACTTGGTTGGACTTGTATCTCTTTAGAGAACTTCGCTATCCTTCTTGGTGGACAAAATTTTGGAGCATGGAATGAATTTTGATGTTTGGATCATTTTCTCTTGTCTTGGAGCTTCTTGTTTGGCAATTTTTTTATGGTTGGATATACTCTAATACATGTAAGTGAAATTTTAATGCTATTCTTTGCTCTATTTTTGTCACATACATTGTTGTTGGGATTTCGCTATTCTAGGGCTAATTTGTTGCATCTATTATTGCGAAGTTGTGGAAATTTTGTTTCTAGATAGTGATGCTTCATGTATGGGCCATGTATGATGAGTGAATGTTCCTAGGGATATTTCATGGTTGAAATTTATCTTGATAAGCCATCTATTTTGCAAAACGAAGTATAAAGTCTTTGAAGTTGCTCTCCTTTGCCCTAGTGCTAAGTGAAGTTGCCTTTAAGGCCTCCTTGACCAAGAAAATCAAATCCGAATTCATAATCATTCTTGACTCCAATCTCCCCAAAGGATTAGGCATTGGTCTACCATAGGTGATCATCCTAAAACTTATTTTTCTTCACCTTCTCATATTCTTTCTAGGTCTAGCCCCATAGGTCATCTAAGGCATCGAATATCTCACAATATAGCCATCCAAATACTTTGATTTTGGTCCACAGCTATGTGGATGTGTCCTCAAGAAGCCCTCCAAATTTCATGAGATTCCGATGGTGGGATCTTGAGATATCGCAAGCCCTAACTCAAAAAACCAATTCTTGCCCTTGGTTTTCCTTAAGCCAGTGACCTCATAGGGATTATTATGTCACCTTTCATTGAATTTTTTTTCTTTGATCCCCTTCTCTTCCCTAATTAGGTCAAGCTCATCATTGGTTGCTAAATTTCTCCTACCTTGACCTAACCTGGAGTCCATTTGATCCCGTGTGGTCCCATTTCCTATCAAATCTAACTTTTCAAGGATCACTTAGGAATCCAAGTTCCATAAGGATTTTGAGGAATAGGAAGCTCCATTGCATGACATACTCCCTAAACCTAACCTTCAAATCCTCATCAACCTTTCCTAGAAAAACCCTACACCTTGCTTACAAAGCAAGCAAGCCCTAATTTTGAGTTTCTCCTTGGAAATGGTGATTGGAATCACTTCTTATCCGTTGCATTGATATATTATTTGTAAGTGATTCCTCATACCGGGTCTCCTTCCATCGGTGAAAGTTCATAAGAGTAGGGAGCCTTAGTTGAGGTGACAATGGGCTAAGTCTCCATTGTTGCCCTTGTCCTAGCAATTGCCCCTTTAGGATTCCCTTTAGGACCCCTGCTAGTTTGAGTGGTAACAGGTCCTTGGAAGAGGTCGTCTCACCCTTTTTGTGAGGTCATTCCACATATTGGAGAGAATGTTGAGATTCTTAATGGCATGGTGTTAAAAAATGTAACTAGTTTCGGTCTTCATAATTGTTGTACTCGCTTCAATATGTATCCTATGTAACGAACAAGAAAAAGAAAAAGAAAAATTATTATTGCCATAGAATCTTTATTCTTCTTTCTATAAGGTTCTCCACTTCAACTTTGAATTCTTGAAATTTGATGAATACTTCATCCATGGATTTCAGCAAATAAACCCAAGTTTTCCTTGAATGGTCGTTAATGAATGTCACATAATATAGAAGACCTCCAAGAGACTTTGTAGACATAGGACCACATTCATCGGAATGAATGAGATCCAGAATTTCTTTTGACCTTGAAGCACTTCTTCCAAATGGTCTCTTGACATTTTTGCCTGATGCACATCCCTTGCATACTCCTTCATGATCCTCCTTGAGTTCGAGGATGCCATTCACCATTGAATTTAGAGTTGCATGAAAATTCGTCGATGAAAATGCGAGAAGAGAAGGGGACATAGGTTGTGGTGACAGTGGGCCTTTGTCCTAGGGTATTGTGCCCTCTAGCTTTAGCCTATTTACTAGGTCTGCTAGTTTGTGGAACAACATAAACAATGGTCAGTTCACCCAAAGAAGGGAGGTGGAATAAGGGCTCGTAATGTAAGATGGAAAGTGGTAAGTTTGGGATAGGGATAGATGCAGCTACGCTATCTCAATCATGGCTTCCCAAGTAATGCCCCTTCCTAAAGCCATAGGCCATTAAGGGAGGTCCCACTGGACTAGGATTAAAAATTAACCGCCCATTTAAGGTGAGGAAACGAGACTACGGCCAAGACCCTTCTTTCTTTCAAGTTACCCCATAATCCATGCCACAATGCCCAAATACAAACAAGCTTAAGCACCCAATTGCATAATGAATAAAGTACCTTTTGATCAAAAGCCCACCTTCCAACATGTGCTCTTGACAAATGGGCAAGGAAACATATGATTGATGAAGATGGCGAAGATATGAATGGCACGTTGCATCAGCTACAAAGTGGCTCTCAAGGGCTACTGGCTACCACTAGAAGAGATGAATAGCATAAAATTTTCTCCTAGGGATCACTCACTTTTGGTGGGAAGAGATGATTCCTGAAACAAATTCATTATGCCTCAATCTCCTTTCTCCAACCTCAAACAGGAATCCCTCACTCACTTAACCAGTTACTAGGTGGTTGTACGAACCACATAAAAGAGCCTCACTACTTGAACAAGAGCCACGCTTGCTTTTGCTTACCCAAGATGCCTAACGGAAACATCAGAGGATACATTGCCTCAACAATCTCTTCAATTGGAGCTGCAAGTAGACATTCGTTGCCTTAGACAAATTGTAGAGTAGTTTCATTCTTACTAACTAGACCAAACCAAATTATGTTGGAAATACTAAGAGGGCGTCGAATCAGTATTTATTTTCAATTTTTATTATAATTAGAACACAAAGAATGAACAATAAGAATAAATACTTTTATTAATCAATGATGAGGACTCCAATCCTCTTTACAATAAATTCAATACAATAATGTGTCGGGCTCCAACACTATATGAAGACTCCAATCTTCAATCTCCCAGGCTCCAGTTTGCCAAGCACTGACTTGGACTTTCCAAGGCTTCAACCTTGTCAATTTTGAGTCTCCAACGTCTAGGGCTTAAACCTTATCTCTAGTACAAGCCCAATCTGGTCTTTTGAGGACTTTGATCCTTTAGGGCTCCAACTCGATATATTGAGGACTCCTATCCTCTAGGGCTCCAACCCTCTCTTTGGTGCAGGCTCCAACCTGATATATTGAGAACTCCTATCCTCTAGGGCTCCAACCCTCTCTTCGGTGCAGGGCTCTAACCTGATATAATGAGGACTCCTATCCTCTAGGGCTCCTACCCTCTCATCAATCCAGGCTCCAACCTGATATAATGAGGACTCCTATCCTCTATCTTCCAAGGCACCAACCCTGTCAATATGAGGCTCCAACCTCCTGCTTCAATTTGTCAAGATAGGTTTAGTAATAGTTCACAACTCCCAATTTCTTCTTCAACGAGCCCTGTCAATCTTCAGCAAAGCCTCCACTTAATCTCCACGTCACTTCATCAATGACAACCTTGTCTTCACATGAAGGAGTCTCCACAACTCTTCATGTTACCCAAACAGAGTCTGCAAAGTTACCTCATGATGATTTCAATAATGCATCATGGTCTCCAATGATGTCTCCATGATCTACTAAAGCTTTTCAACCAGATATCTTCAATAAGTTGCGCTAACATTGGGGAGGATTGGTGCCAGAATTGGGGTCTCTATTGTTGCAGGTGTGTTTCTTAGTCAGATTCCAGCCAAAGGAGGAAGATTTTGTGAGGAAAAGGGAGTCCCTCTCTACTGTACGAATTGTTGAAACGTGGTACTGCGTCATCCCCTTACAGGCCTGCGCAGTTCTTCTTGGGTGTTGGTTGTGTGGAGTATCAGTTGGAGAACTTGGGGGCTGAGCTGCTACGATTTCATTTGGAGGGTGACTGTGGGGAGATTGTCAACATTTTGGAGCAGAAAAACATCATTTTCTGCTACAGGTGGAGTGTTCTGGTTCTAGAGGAGGGCCAAGTTATTTGGGGCAGAATTTGGAGGTTCAAAACTAGAGCAAACTCTTTCTAGGTTTTTATGGGTTTTCGGCAAGGATCATGGCCCTAAATTTACAGAATTTTTTGGGCTGTTTTGAGGGGGCTAAATCAAGGGGCCAAGTCAGCTAGCAGTGTAGAAAACCTGGGCCAGCACAAATTTCGAGAGGGGCAAACTATTGCAGCAGTTGGGCATTGAGAGATTGATCACCTAGGGCTTGTAGCTTGCCTTGAGCAAGCCCAGGTGCACTCCTTCCAATTTTTATTGTACTCCAACATTTTACATATAATAAAATTGGTCATTTGGTGTTCCAAAGCATTTTTTTGTTTATGGGCATTTGCTGAAATTTGTTGTGTTATTATTTTTGTGCATGTCTTTGATTATCGCTGTAAAATTTCTATTTGGAACATTACAGTGGTATCAGAGCATGTTCTTGGCTAGGGTGGGGAACAAGAGCAGGTGATGCCACCTAGATATCAAGGCTTGGTTTTCTAGAGAGGTCGTGGTAGAGGCAAAGGCGGGGATCGAGGTAGAGAAGGAGGCCCAGATCCATTTTCAGACACCGAAGTTGAGAATATTTGAGGTGGTATGGGCAACCAAGAGGACAACGAGCAACCCAGGCAATTGAGCCAGAATCAAGTTCTGGAGGAGTTGTTAAGAACCAATCAGCAAATGTTGAGACAAGGGCAGTCGTACTTATCAGCCCCCACATACTCCCCAGCGTGGGCAAGCTGGCTGTCCCACTATGCCTCACTTTGTGGATGAGCCAGAGCCAGAGAGGGAGCCAGACCCAATTGTAGACTTGGTCAACTCAATTGCGCCCAGTATTGATGAGTATGAGGGATTGGATGCCCAAATTAAGCGAATGATGTCTTTTGGGGAGTACATACACCTCAAGGACAGGCGTACTACTGGAGCTGGGGCACACTACAGAGGGGGACCCTCTAACCAAGATGTGCAGAAGATAGCAGGGAAGGTTATACTCCCTAACTTTGATGGGTTGGCCAAGAGTTCAACCAGGGCTTGGATTTAGAAGTTAGACATATATTTCCACCTGAACCCCATGCAGGAAACTGACGATATAAGGTTTGCTACTCTGCATTTGGAGGAGGATGCCTAGGAGTGGTGGTATCATGGGCTAATCACGCTTGGACATATCCATATCACCTCTTATACAGTGTTCACCAGGAGGTTGTTGGAGAGGTTTGAGAGGAAAGACCTGGATTTGCATTTTAGGGAGTTAGCCCATCTGAGGCAAACTGGCAGCACAGAGGCTTACATCACAGAGTTCCAAAGACTGGCAGTGATGGTGACAAACATCTCAGAGGCCCGGCTGATCATGCTATTTGTGGAGGGGCTTGTTGAGCCTTTGCATGGTTGGGTGAGGGCTTACAAACCCATATCACTTACAGATGTTATCTCTAGGACCCGAGATATGATTGATGCAGTGCCCAAGACCCGGGCTTTCGCTCCCACTAGACCCACGGCCCCACAGGGGAACCGAGACACTAGACCACCTCAGAGGGATGGGGGATGTGGCCAGATGGATGAGGAGACCTGGAGAGACCTTAGGAGGAGGAGGTTGTGCTTCACGTGCCAGGAGCCTTGGGCATCTAGGCACAAGTGTACCAAGGGCAAGGCCCATTTCATTGAAGTGTATTCAGACAGCGAGCCAGATGAGGAGTCCGAGATGGGAGCAGAGCAGGGAGATGAGGGAGGATAGTCATCAAGAGAGCCACCACCACCACCACCTAGAGGAGGACTGTTTGCCCCATCAGGGGGAGGCCTTGCTTCACTTCGGGGAGTGTTGAAGTACTTGACACTTAGGATCAGGGGGATAGTACAAGGGTAGCGGGTGTCAGTTCTAGTAGACAATGGGGCCACCCACAACTTTAATGATACTCAGATGGTGGAGCATAGGGGCATCCAAATAGAGATAGTCGAGGGGTTCTCCGTACTGGTACCAGGAGACCGGACCATGCAGTGCACGAAGTATGTTCCCAAGTTGACTATGAACATGGGGAACTACTCACTCACTTATCACTTTTTTGTAGTTAATTCCCAGACACCAACGTGAGACCAACGTGATGTTGGGTGTCCAATGGTTGTATTCATTGGGGAGGGTCACCACTAACTAGCAGAAGTTAGATATGGAGTTTATGGGGCCATATGGGAAGCTAGTGTTATTGAGGGGAATGCACTCTTATCCACCCCAGACAGTTTCAGCTCACCAGATGGAGGCAAATCTATGACATGGGGACATAGAGTGGGCAGTTGAGTTGAGGATCTCGGAGACAGGGGCTTTGAAACAGCCGGTGCATCCAAACATATTGGCCTTGTTGGAGAGGCACCAGGGGGTTTTTGGGGAGATCCCACCAGGCAGACCACCAAATCGTGGGTTTGAGCACACTATTGAGTTGGAGGATGGGGTGAACGCAGTCATCACCACCCCATATAGGCATCCAAAGGCCTATCGGGACGAGATAGAGAGGGCCATCCAGGAGCTACTGAGGTTGGGTCACATCTGGCCTAGTTCTAGTCAATTCGCTTCTTCCGTGATGGTGAAGAAGAAGGATGGGACACTCTGTGTGTGCATTGACTACAGGGCCCTCAATAAGAAGATACTGAAGAACCGATATCCCATCCCATGCATTGACGAGTTGATGGACGAGCTTAGAGGAGCGAAATACTTCTCTAAGATAGATCTGTGCTCGGGGTATCATCAAATGCGAGTGAGGGAGAAGGACATTCCTAAGACTGCCTTTCGCTACCACTATGGACATTTCGAGTTCTTGGTGATGCCCTTTGGGGAAACAACGCTCCAACTACATTTCAGTCATGTATGAACAACTTTTTTTGTGGGCAGTTGAAGCACTTTGTCCTTGTTTTCTTTGATGACATACTCATTTATAGTCGAACTTGGGAGGAGCACCTTTAGCACTTAGAGGTGGTGCTACGCATACTTGAGGAGTAGCAGCTGTATGCAAAGATATCCAAATGTGAATTTGGGCTAACAGAGATGTTGTACCTGGGGCATGTGATTGGGGAGGATAGAGTGAAGGTACACTAGAAGATCGGGGCCATTTTGGATTGGCCCACACCCACGAACGTGACAGAGTTGAGAAGGTTCCTAGGCATTTTCACATACTACAGGAGATTCGTGAGGGGATTCTCATAGCTTGCAGCACCCCTCGCCGATTTGACAAAAAGGAGGGCTTTTGAGTGGACATAGGTGGCACAAGAGGCCTTTGAGCGCCTCAAGAAGGTGATGAGCAGTTGTCCGATTTTGGCTTTGCCAGACTTCACACAGTCGTTTGTGCTGGAGTGTGACGTCTCTGAGGAGGGAGTTGGGGTTGTGTTGATGCAGGGGGTCCATCCTATTGCATTTGAGAGCAGGAAACTACTACCCCGCAAGGGGTTGTACTCAGTGTATGACAAAGAGATGCTAGTTGTGATGCATGCATTGGCCAAGTTCAGATAGTATCTCGTGGGCAATCGTTCAAAGTGAAGACTGACCACAATAGTCTTAGATTTTTTTGGAGCAGCAATCATTGGAGGAGCGGCAGCAAAAGAGGGTGAGCAAGATCCAGGCCTATGACTTCGAGATTGAGATAAGGTGATCAAGAGAGTCGAAGAGGTGGCTTATGAGCTGGAGCTACATTTAGAGAATCAGATCCACAACGTGTTCCATGTATCATGCCTAAAGAAGACGTTGCGGCAGCAGGTTACAGCAGCAAATGAGTTGCCACCTTTGGATGATGAGGGGCATTTAGTTTTGACACCAGAGACCATCTTAGAGACCCAGGAGAGGAGATTGAGAAACCGGGTAATCAAGGAGTGTTTGGTCAAATGGAAGGATTTGCCAGAAGAGGATGCTACATGGGAGAGTGAACAAATCTTGCAACATCCGGGAGGGGAGGATTGTAATGTCCCTTCCTAAATATTTTCTAAGGCAAAGAACCCAATTTTGTAAATTTTGTCAATTTTGGTCTAAAGGCAAATTTTGGAGGCAAGACTTAGGAAAAGTGGGTCGAAGAGCATTTAGTGGAATGTGGGGGCCACCCACCCACAAATAATACGCACCACTTAGTTGGTAAGTCGAATTTCCTAAGGGAGGTCGAAAATCAAAGGAGGGACCCACATGAGACCAAGGGCCAACAAGTATAAATAGGTGGAGAGAAGCATCATTTGGGGCTTTTTGACATTTGATATTTGATTGTCACTCTAGCTGTTTAGCTGAGTTACAAGTGTTGTTTAGCACAAGAGCTTCCCAAGGAGTGAAGCTCAACCTTTCTTCGGTGGACCTTGAGTGCCACCCTAGGAAGGATTTACCTTGCTTTTGAGGCTGGGAGAGAGACATCACGCAAGTACACGCTATTCTAGTTCAGCTGGGACATAGAAGGAGAAGCCACGCAGTCATTGGGGAGGATTGGTGCCAGAATTGGGGTCTCTATTGCTGCAGGGGTGTTTCTTGGTTAGATTCCAGCCAAAGGAGGAAGATTTTGGGAGGAAAAGGGAGTCCCTCTCTGTTGTACAGGCCTACACAATTCTTCTTGGGTGTTGGTTGTGTGAGTGTCAGTTGGAGGATTTAGGCACTGAGCTGCTAGGAAGATTCATTTGCAGGGTGATTGTAGGGAGATTGTCAGCATTTTGGAGCAGCAAAACATCATCTTCTGCTACAGGTGGAGTGCTCTGGTTCTAGAGGAGGGCCAAGCTATTTGGGGCCGACTTTGGAGGGTCAAAACCAGAGCAAACCCTTTCTAGGGTTTTCTGGGTTTTTGGCAAGGATCACAGCCCTAAATTTACAGAATTTTCTGGGCAGTTTTGAGGGGCTAAATCAAGGGGCCAAGTCAACCAGCAGTGCAGAAAAACTGGGCCAGCGCAGATTTCTGGAGGGACAAACTATTGCAGTAGTTGGGCATTGAGAGATTGATCACCTGGGGCTTGTAGCTTGCCTTGAGCAAGCCCAGGTGCACTCCTTCCAATTTTTATTGTACTCAAGCAGTTTACATATAATAAAATTGGCCTTTTTGGTGTTTCGAAGCATTTTTATGTTTATGGGTGTTTGTTGAAATTCGTTGTGGTGTTATTTTTGTGCATGTCTTTGATTATCATTGTAAAATTTCTATTTGGAACATTACACCAAAGCAAAATGGTGTTGTTGAAAGGAAGAATCGAACTATCATGGAAGCCACCCGTACCATGATCTATGATCAAGGTCTTCCGAAATTCCTGTGGGGAGACGCTGCCAACACTGTTGTATATGTTCAAAATATAAGCCCTCATCAAACTTCGGATTTCAAGACACCCAAGGAAGTCTTCACTGGTAAGAAGCCTAATGTTTCTCGTTTTAGAATCTTTGATTGTCCTATGTATTTTCATGTGCCTAAAGAGAAAAGGAATAAGTTGGAAGCTTCTGAGAAGAAAGGTATATTCATTGGATACAGTGAAAATTCAAAGGCATATAGAATTTATGTACTTGGTCAAAGAGATGTAGAAGTAAGTAGAGATGTTACCTTTGATGAAGACACTGCCCTCGAGAAAGCCACAGATCTCCCCATCTCAAGGAAGGACAATGATGATGCTATCGAAAAACAAGAAGAACCTCTGTTGGATGAGCCTATGCCTGATATTGATGGCCCAATGGATCCTTTCGATTCGCCTCTTGGTGATCCCTCTACCTCAAGGAAAAGACCACTATGGCTCAAAGATACAATTCAAGATGTTGAAAAGCATACTACTCTAAGAGGGACATTTTAGGAAAGTAGGAAGCCTAACATGGATCAAGGGTAATTGGTTGCCATGAGTACACTATTATTCAAGTTGAACCTTGCACATTCAAAGAAGTTGTAAAACACCAAGTATGAAAAGATGCGACAAGTGAGGAGTATGAGTCAATCATGAAGAATGATGTCTGGGAAGTGGTGCTACACCTAAGGACAAGTTTGTGGTCACTTCTAAATGGATATACAAGATAAAAGATGGAGTTGCTGGAAGTGTTGAAAAGTATAAGACAAGGTTCGTGGCTTCTCTCAAAAGGAAGGAGTGGACTATGGCAAAATATTTGCACCAGAATACGGACTAAGATACACGGACGACAGAAATTTGAGGCTACATGGATATTCTAATGTTGACTGGGTTGGCTGTGTGGTGGATAGAAAAAGCACGTCTAGATATTGCTTCTCTTTGGGACCTGCTTCAATTTCTTGGATGAGTAGGAAGCAAAAATCAATTGCTCTAAGAATTGTCAAGGCCAAATATATTGCAGCTAGTATAGCTTGTTGTGAAGCTATTTGGTTGTGGAAGCTCTTCAATGAGCTATTTGAGCATGTGTTGGATACCATCCTTATCTATTGTGACAACTGAAGTGGTATTCATCTTTCAGAGAATCCAGTGTTCCACGACCGCTCCAAGCATATTGATATCAGGTACAACTTTATCTGTGATATGGTACAGCAAGGAGCAATAAGGCTCCAACACATCAGGACAAATGAACAGGTCGCGGACATCCTCACAAAGCCCTTGGGGAAGGTCAAGTTCTTAGCCTTCTGAGAGATACTTGGAGTTGTGGAAGGACCCTCCCATGAGGGTCCCACTTGAGTTAAACATTGAGCTCTGGGAGCTCTTGGGGCCTGGGGTACTTTTTGGAGCTATGTGCGAGTCGCGACCATAGGGTGAGTAGTTCACCTTCCCCTATAGGCACGTTGTGTACAGGCTGAGTGGTTCACCTTCCCCAGTGATACCCCATTATGATGTATGTGAGCATAGGGTGAGTGGTTCACCTTCCCCTATGGTTGATGATATATGCATAGGATGAGTGATTCACCTTCTCCTATGGCATATGAACAGGATGAGTGGTTCACCTTCTCCTGCGAATGCCCCAGCATACATCTTACCCTTGCAGTCTGGGACTCTTACGAAGTACCTCTCATTTGGCCAATGAGTTAGGAAAAATGGTTAGGGACCATAGCACTACAAATGGACACATCGTGTACTGTCATACTCCCTATTCCTAGGATGCATGGTGTTCAACAACTTGATCGCTTAAGATCAAGTCTAATTGGGGCTCTACCCCTGGTTATGTTGAATGAATTTTGTCAATGGAGAGTGGTAAGGTCTTGTGATTCACTCTCGATCAATCCTATATCAATCTTCAGCAGAGACAAGATGAGATGTAGAGATAGTACATGATGATTAGGATGGCATGATGATGGATGGATATTGGCAAGTGGAATTCTCCCTAGTTGAGAGGGAGTGTTAAAGTTGGCAACTAGGGATCAATTCCCTCATTTAGCAGCTCCTCTTTTGATGGCACTCTTCACCCTTGAAGAGCTCTTGATGACATCATTCATCATTGGGAATTTTGGATTTTTTTGTCTTCCTCCAAATGCTTCTTTTTTAGGTCAGCTCAGGTCAGCTCCCCTTCATGTCAGCTCATGGATGAAAAGACATGTATTTTCACCCCACATCAACCACTATAAATATAGCATATGTCCTCCTCATTTTGGCACCTCATCACAACAACACATTCTCTCTCTTTTGATTGGTTCGTTCACATCTAAGGCAACAGATTCTTCTCACACATGCGAAGGGTTTCTACAGTGACCTTTGACCAGCTTTGATCGAGGCTTATTTGGCACTATTTTGCTGCGATTTTTGTGGAGATATCTTTGTTTGGGCAGGCCACACATTCTGGCACAGGAACCGAGGCTTTTGGTGAAGTTTGACCTGTGTTGACCGCAGGGTCTGATCTCAGGTTGACCGCAGAGTTGACTTTTTGGTTGACCGAGTTTGACTGCTCCTTTGTTGATTGTTTTTGTTGTTGGTTGACCTCCAAGGAAGGTCGAATTGCCTTGACCTTGACCGAGCTCAAGGAGGACATTTTTACTACTGCGTTGACCACTGTTGACTTTCTGGTTAGGGTTGTTTGATTGTTGTTGACTGAGAGCAGAATTGCAGATTTTGATTGGGCCATCTATTTGACTAAGGGCAGTGGTATTGGATCATCTAATTGGAAAGTCAAGTCACATTAACTTTGACTTCATCATCATTGTACATTATTGGACTCTCTCTCTCTCTGCTAAACATTTGATATTTGATAATAAGAAGAATTGATCAAGGATTTTCCCCATCTTGGGATTTTTCCTTGGCTTGAGCCAAATTCTTATGTTGTCTTGTCTTGGCTTGTCTTCTGCATTTTATTGTTTATGTTCTATCTATAGTTACTGTCAATGTGAATTTGGTTTATGTGATTGCTATTGGAAATTATGTGGAAATTATCATTGGCCTAATAAAAGGACATTGAAGTAATTGTTGAAAGCATAGAACATACCATTGTTATCTAAAATTAACAAGAATTGATAATTATTAAATGTACACTTAAGAGACAATAAAAGGCATGTAGATCATTATTGTTTTGTTCTATAGAATCTAGACTCTAAACTAACAAGAGTACAATCATCTGGTAGATAACTCTTGCAACAAGGAAATTAAATGGTGAAGGGCCTAAGAAAAGATTATTGAAAGGTTAGAAAAATGTTGATGAAATTGGTGTTTGAATGAAATATTTTATGACATTACCATAGCTTTTAGTTAAAGATGTTGACTCCCCCAGATCTGGGTGCTCGTGGGAGAACTAGCACGACTCCTCAGATCCATCGGCAACAGTTACCACCTAGAGCAACTCCTCCAACAAGTGGAAACCATGGCTTGTAAATTTACCTGTTGGCACTTGCAATCCCTGTAGGATCGTACCAGGCTCTCCTATTCGCTCACTCCAACAATATAAAGACAAGGACAATGGTTATTCTCTCCTCCAAGCATCATTCTCCCCTAGTTATTCTCTCCAAAGTTTCCGCCGTCTCCTTCGGCTTCAACTCTGCAACGCTACCCTACTTCCACCCAATGGTGAATTGTGACAGAGGTAGGGGTGAACATCCTGGCAAAGGCAAGGGTCGTGGACGCCCCTCCACCACCCTTGATGAAGCCTCTATCGCAGCCATGTTCGATTATGGCATTTTTTATTCCATTAGGAGAGAGGTCCTAGCCATGGAGAAGGAAGAGACTCGTTGAGGTCATCCAATGCTCTAGGCCCTCTGAAACCTCCTAGCTCGCCAACTCAAGGAGAGAGATCGGGAGAAACTAAAAGCCTCTGGCTAGATTGCGGAGCTCTTTGCCCACCAAAGTCACTCCTTCTCCTCCCTCAAGTGCTTGGCCAGAGACCTCAGAATTGAATTTCCACCCAACATCCCACCCCCCTCTTCACCTGCTCCCTCTCCCTCGCGCTCCCCTCCTGTCGGCTCCTCATCTCTGCCTATCACTAGTACTCCTGTGGTCTCTCCCTCACCCACCCACGCTCTCGTCCCTCCAGCAGTTGACGCCCCCCTCCCCTCCACATCCTAGTCCCTACCACTGTTACATCTTGGAGGAACTTCCTATGGACTCCAGCAGCATGCAGGCCCACGGCAGTGCTCAGGTCCAATGTGGCTCTGTGTGGCTACTATGCGGTTCCATTGTGGCAAATTTTAATCTTCCAACTCAAGTTGGTAATTTTCAATCTGGTTTGGCTTAGTGGTGATCATCCTACATTGGCTATTTGGTTTGGTTTGCGAATATGCAGCATAGAGCCACGAGGCTAGTTGATGTTTTTTTGGCTCCCCATCAGTTTTGGTTAACAAATGCTAGGCCTTATGCTCATTATTTTGATAACTATCAGTTTATTTGTAATCTTCTTGAGCTCTGGTTTCCCCTTCCTGGGGCAAAGACTTCTCGCTCTTATCTCTGGTTTCCTCATACAAAGGCAGAGCATGCTCTCATGGATGTAAACTATGTACATTTTTGCCTGTTAATATAATGTAAATACGTTTCTTTATAACAACAACAAAAAGTTAAAGATGTTGACTATTCATTGGGGTTCTATGGTCTACCCAACAACTGCAATATTTGGTGACCCAACAAATCTCATGAGTTGTGAAGACTTCTTACACAAAAAAGGGTTGAAGCACCTACAGTCTACTTCATAATCTACTATGTATTATCTGTGTTGAGATTTAAGAAGGTCAACAACAGAATCGATGGAACCAGTTACCAAATCTCACCCAAATGTTGAAATGGCCTCCTAACAAATGTGCCAAAGAGAAGTAGGTTTAGTGCACGAGAGAGAGAGTTCAAAAACCAAGCACATGTGCAAAAAACAAAAATAAAGTGTAACAAAGAGAAAAATACAAATCACAAGAGAAAGACACCAAAATTAAGTGCTTTTGGGCTTATAACACTTGGTATTTCAGAGCAAGAAGATGACAAGATGAGATGATACAAATGAAAGTTTGAGTTGTGTATTTATACAGAACTCAAATCAGGCATCCCTTCAAGAAGGGCCTATGGGCCCTATTACCACTCAAACCAACAAGGGACCTAAAAGGGGTTCCTAAGAGGGCAACTGCTAGGTCAAGGGCAACGGTGGAGGCTTAGCCCATTGTCACCACAGTTAAGTCTCCCTGCTCTTTACAGACTTTCACCGATGGGAGGAATCTCGGTAGTGTAGGGATCACTTTGTAAAGTAGATGTCAATGGAGAGGTGAGGAGTGACCCTGAAAACCCCTTCCCAAGGATGGAGTGAGGAATGGAACTTGTTTGCACTTTAAGCAAGGGACTTGATCCACCGGGGGTAAGGGGTGAAGATTGGAGGGTTGAGGAGGAAAGGATAGGCTTGTAAAGGGGTTTCTCAATCCCTATAATCCTTGGCAACTTGGATTCCCAAATGGTCCTTGACAAATAGTCCTTGTTAAGAAGCGGGACCACATGGAGCCAAGTGGACCCAGCCCAGGTTCGAGGATGGAATGTAGTAGTCAATGATGTTCCTATCCTGGACAAGGTGGGGGGAAGGACCAAGCAAGAATATTTACTTCAAAAGGTTGAATTGATCCTATTGAGGTTTAGTCTTGGGGATGCCTAAACAAAATTCGGTCCTAGAGCTAAGGCTTGGGATTCCCGGAGATTCCACCGTTAGAATTGCCTCAAGTTTGGAGGACAAGGAGGGGATCCACCAGCGCAGTAGCCTCTAGGAGATCGACGTTTTTCCTTGGGTCAATTCCCGGGAAATTGATGCCCTGAGTGACCTAATGGGGCTAGACTTGAGGGAAAAGGGGAAAATAGTAAGGAGAAGGTTAAAATGATCGCCCCTTTAAGGGATCAATGCCTAATTCAGTGGGGGAGATGGAGTCAAAGATGATATGAGTGAGAACTTGGTTTCTTGATCAAGGAGGCCTAGAAAGTCAATTGCATCCAATGTTGAGAGAAAGACAAGAAAAGTGACTTTCAAGCATTTATACTTCAAAGAAGACAATGCAAGCTTATTGAGACAAATAATCTCTAGGACATTTCATTCATATAATATTGGCCCATAAATTAAACTAAAACATGCTCAATGCCACATTTCAATTATGCAGCGAGTAGCCCAAATTTTAGCAGTATGCAGCAACAAGAATAATAACATCAAAATTCACTTACAACGTTATAGAGTATATCCAACCAGCATTTCGTTCACAAGACAAATCTCCAAGACAAGATAAATAGCCCAAATCCATACGTCAAAATTTATCCATCTCCAGAAAATATCCTCCAAGGAAAAAATGTAAAGTTCTTTATGATTAGAGAGATCCTAAGTCAAGTGATGATACAAATGAATGTTAAGGAGTTCGAATTAGCCTATGGGCCTACATTAGCCCCTAATGATAAAATAATGTGCAAATAAAACCCCTATGTGTGACAAGCCCACCAAACTAGCTCACAAATGTAAAAATAAGCCTCACAAGGGACCAAATAATAATATGTGCATGTCGTAGGGCCCTCCAAAGGCTCAATAATATCTTGAAGTGTAATGTTGAGGAATAAATTCCTCGGAATATGATGGATAAGGGGGTGGCCCCTTGTTCTCCAATTAGTAGACCTGTGGTGCTCCTAGTGGGTATGAGGGCACATAGATGACCCCATGGGTCTCCATATGAATCGGAGATGTCTGTAGATCCTATGCAAGGGTCCAAGTGGTGGAATGACTGCTGCCATGACATCATCAAAGTCCTAGGACACCTGCCAAGAGTGTGGAGCTCCTGTGGGGCCGATTGGGCATAATGTACCAAGCATATCACCATCATCCCAAAAGTGGATCGCTAGTAGACTCTGAGCATCCATGATGATCTGTGGAGTGTTGTCTGTTGCTATGGAGGCCCATGGCTCTCTATGCACACCCTACATGTGCCAAAGTAGACCTTTGGGTTAGGATCCCATATAAGGAGACCAAACCCAAATGGAAACTACCTGTAATCCTGCATAAGATCCAATGCATCCCCTAGGCTTCCAGTACAACCAATCATTAAAATAATAGAGTAAAAGAGCTTACAAATCATGGATAACAAAGTGGGCCCTTAATAATGTCATTCCCTTTCGTAGTGGGCTTTGGCATGTGCTAGTGTCTCCAAGATCCAAAGGGGGTTAGCCAAGTGCCTTATTAAGTGGTTTCAGCCCTTAAAGGGATAGTATGTCCAAGGTACATCCCTCTAATGGGGGTGGCAAGTGACAAATAAGTGAGATGGAATAGGGAATGAGAGGGGCAGCCCTATGCCACATAGTGGGGCATAGGGGTAGCTAGATAAGGGGAAGCCCACACTTGGGTACGTAATGTATAGGAGAGAGCAATCGTGTCACATGAGGTGCCCCGGCCTTGATTTTTCCACCCTTCTTTATATGCCTTTTGCCTTTTATGAATTTTCTTTAATTCACTGCTTGGGGCTCAAAGGACAAGAGCATGATGTGTAAGATATAGTCGTGGTTACCCCCTTTAAGGTAGGGCGGCTCATTGCCCTCCAAGGGTTGGGACAATCATGGGTTCTTGAATGATATAGGAGGCTCATCTAGGGCCTATGGAACTAGGGTGATGGCCATGGATGGGGGTAGAGCTCATGCATTGGCTTTTGCCCACGTGCTGATTATTTTGTCTCGGCCATATTTTGCATTTTGTGGAACAATTTCTTGTTAGATGTGGCCAATTATGCTTTTTCTTTTTCTTTTAGCTACTTCAACCTTCGAGGCATCATTCTAGGCCTGACCCAAGGTGGGGGCAAGGGGATAGGGAAGTTGGCATTGTGTGGATCCAAAACAGGAATGTGGACCCAGTGGGAGAAACAATGAATGGGGGTATAGTGAGTGGAAAGGGAGTAATATGTGCGGGTAAAGGAACGGGACCACGCACTCAAAGGCGTGGTTTCCCAAGTAGTACCACCCTAGAACCAAATGGTCAATAAAGGAGATCCCACAAGACTAAAATCCAAGGGTAACAACCAAAAGAAATCAAGGGAACAAGAGCACAAACTAAGCCCACTCTTTCCGCCAAATCCCCCCATCATTCCATACCCAACAGTATCCATGATAAATAAACCCAATACTCAATTATCAAATGACAAGACATACCTTTAGATTCGGGAGGCCCACCTTCAAACATACAATCAATACACGTGGGTGAAGGACCACATGGCTAGCTCAAGTGGCAGAGAAATGGCACAACGAGATAGTAGGAGGCATCAAGGGGCTGATGGATGCAGGCTAAGGCTCATCATGGAGAAAAAAATTCTCCTAGGGATATCACCCACAAAGTGGTGGGTAACAGGCCCACAAAACAATGGCAACAACTAGTATACAACAAATGAAATGAAATATGGCCTTAGCCATGATTACAAGTACATAGTGATAATATGAATGGCTAATGGCCACATGCATAGTTTACACTAATAATTCCAACACCCCCCTTTGAGCTAAACAAGGGGCCACAGAGAAAAGTCGTCACAAGATTACAAAACTTTACTCCCTCGCTTAATGCTAAGTAGAAAGCCAAATCACCCCCCTAAACTCAACATCGCTCTTTCATGAAATCATCAAGATCATCAACAGGAAGTCATCATAATGTAAGATTAAATCTTCACTCCCCTCCTTAATGCTACGTATAGGGCCAAATCACAACCCTGAACTAAACATTGCTCCTTCATAAAATCATCAACTAGCAATGTTGTGTTGACATATTTAGGTGGGAGATGTAATGGTTTGGCAAGGCCATGAGAACATTGAGCAATGGCCTTTGGTGGAGAAGGTTCCTCCTAATAGTGCTCAAATGGACCGGCAAAAAACTCAACTTCATCAGATTTATATTGAAAATAATGAGCAATCTAAGCAAGAAAGACTCAAAGACAAGAATGAACAAGCAAGAAACTCTATTGTATTAACAACAACAGAGATGTCCCACTTATCATTATGCCTTGACCTATCCAAAGGAAGAGTAACCAGTGCAAGCGAATCATGCTAGGTGTCGTCATCATCATTGAATAATGGAGTTCTATTGTTAGGAGCATCTACAACATAAGGATTAGATGAGCCACTAACAAGTGCATTCTGCAAAAGTTAAGAGAAGTCTATAATAGGAAGACTAAATAAGTCATCATTTGAGTCCACATCACCAATAGGAGTCTCCTAGATATTGTAGAAAAGTACTCAAGAGAGTACTCGTAGAAGTAGATAGAGGGCCAACATCATATTGTGAACGAGAAGAGTCCATTAAAACATGGCAAGAATAATATAGAAAAGAACTTGCACGGAGATGAGAAGAAGCGTGATTCACGGAAGCATGTCGAGATCCAACTAAAGAACCTTTTGAAAGTAGTGGGAGAGACTCTAGTGGATTATAAGTAGGGGTTATAACGACAATATCTCCAAAAACTTATTGTAGCCAACTAAAGTGTAGCAGAGTCTAGAGACACTAATGTATTCTGCCTTTCATTATGAGTATAGGCCCATGCCCGAGATCCAAAAATTCTTAACTGCAAAATAGAAGGTTTGATAACAAACCATTTCTCATTATGAGTTATACCTATAACAACACACGTAGGTGCCCTATTGATGATAGGTTGCATAAACAACCACCTCTCCCTAGAGTAAAAGCTTCATTTACTTGGAATGGAGCATGAAGCAAACCATCTCCATGACAATACTATTCTTTCATTATGTGTTCCATTTTGTTATGGAGTGTGAGGAATAGTTGTTTGCCAAGAGATTCCCTAATATTTGAGAAATAATTGGAAATCATTGCTAATATATTCAACCCCGCCACCAATCCTAATACACTTGATCCCTATTGCCTTGATTTTCCACAGGAGAGTGGAGTTCCTAGAACCTTCTGAACACATCATTCTTGGATCTAATGGTGTATACCCAAAAAAGCAATAACAACAACAACAAAAAACCATTGATGAAAGTGTGGAGTTAATTAAATCCCCCAATAGAAGATGTCACCAAAGGCCCACAAATATCACTATGAATTAGTGCAAGGGCTAAGAAGATTGTTGCACTCTTCCCTTAAGAAAGGAATCCTAGTGATGTTTCTCACCAACACCATTGGGCAAACTATGGAATGTTCTCATCAATCATAAGAAGACAACTCATATGTCAAAAAGAACCAAAGGTAGTATGACCAAGATGATATTGGCATAACCTACTAGTGTCATCAATCTTAGCCACCATAGCAAGAAACCCTTTTCATTTTGAGGAAGGAGTCTTCCCCAACTTGTACATATGATTGAATTTGTCACAATATCCAGAAACAATCACTTTAAAATCATCATCCACGTCCCTTACAACCCATCAATCCAACAAGAATGCCACCTTTTTATTAGTATGGCAATGTAGTAGGTAGAAAAAAGATTTGGTCCAAAACCTAGAACAAGAAAAACATCTCCAAACTTAGTTGTATCAATGACAACATCACCACAATGTGCAACATATATGGTTGAATCATCACCAGTAACCACTTTCTCTCCATTGTGTTGCTATCTAAGACATGTTTCAAAGACCAAAACTGAGTCTTCAACCAAACCGCCTATCTAACTGGGTTTGGAGCCAAAATCGGATTCAATGAACCAAATTTGAAAAAAATTACATAAAATAATTAATTTTTAATGAAAAAAAAATTAAGATTCCAAAACATGATTCCAAACCATAAGAGACAAAATATGCAAAGTTTTCTCATCTATATACCATGTAAGGGTGAATATATCAAAATGGCACCTATTGGAATACATATCAACAACAAAATACATAATCAATGAGGCTCTCAAATGGCCTCTAAAGTCCAAAAACAATGCTACAAGCTATTGGGCCATTGAACTACTACAAATCACCGATCAACATGATCACTCATCAAACTCATGACTGATTAACTACTACTATAAATGGGATCATCAACGAGCTACATAAACATCATATGGATCAAAGTCTTCAAACTCGGATTCCTCACCCTTATAATATGGTAGAAATTGAAAAAGCTTAACATGCCTAACCAATGATTTTGGTTTGAGTGAAGGGTTCATCTGCTCAACCTTAAATATGGTAGAAAAATGTGAACTTACCTAATCAATTATTTTGGTTTGAGTGAAGGGTACATTTTTGTTAAGGCCATGGTAGAGGAGTTCAACAATCAATTCGGCCAACATTAGAGGAATTTACCAATCAATACCACCAACAACAAGGTACATAAAGGACTTCATGCTCTTGAATTCATACCAACCCCACACCCTCATACATGATAGATTCAATGCAAATGTTGCAATCATACCAATCCTAAAATCTTAACAATTGTTAAAGTCTGCCGAATTTTGAGAGGGATATGGAATTCTACTTTCTCCATATGAAGTCTAATAAGATTGAAACCACTCTCAAACGTTCTAAAACAATTAATGCTAATATTAAAAATTTAAGTAACAACTTTTACCTTAAGAATTTAACATTACCATTGATTGCCAGCATTGTTAGGGTTGAGTTAAGTTTTTTGTTTAGGTTTAGGGTTTAGGAGGTGAAGGATTGGTTTTACAACCAGGGTTGTTATGGAAGGGGAACAGTGAATGGTTTCCTCCAAAACCACTTGAAAACCCACCATTGGGGGTCCCGGATGCCCCCCACACATGTGAGATGTAATTGGCTAGTTAGGGCTGATTTGTAGCAATTAAGTATCACACTGATCGATTTGATACCAAACCCAATACAAATTGGCCCTCCAACCGAGTTTAATTCATTACCCAGGCCTATTCAACCGACCAATTTGACCAATTACCAATTTGGACTAGCAGGTTTTTGAAACTATGATCAAAAGATTAGAGAGAATATGTTCATGATTATCACATCTCAAGTAGCTCCAGAAATAGCAACCCACTCTTGCTAAGAAGGGGACCAAAATGCAAAATGCAATGCCAAATGTAGGCTATGAGAAGATCCAATATTCTCATCAAAAAAGCATTTCATGCCTATTATAGATGTTACAAGATCTCCAATTTTCTAAAGACAAGCCAAGAAAAACTTTAAGGGATGACCCTCTAAATGATAGTACTTGCATCTAACTCTTTTTTTTCTCAAAGGGTTTCAAGTATTTCTCTCTACCCTAATTTGGGTGGGCTTGATCTCAAGGGGGTAATTCACTCATTTTCCTCAAAGTAACTTGATGTCCATTTAGACTAGAGAAAACCTCTTCAAGAGAAGGTGATACATGATCCTTGACAAATAAAAGAATACTAGATTTGGATGCTAGAGAGAGAATATTCAAAGCAATACTTACCAATTGGATGAGATTTGCCTTTTCCTTGTAATTAAATAATGTCAACCTTCACATTCTTAAACCTTGCAATATACTCTTCAATTGTGTCAAAGTCACCTATCTTGAGATAGGAGAGTTCAGTTTCAAATCAATGGACCTATCTATATTCACCATCCCAAAGAGAGTTTTGAAGGTATCCCAAATTTCATTCAAACCTTTCTTCTCCTTGGTATGATGAACGATATCAAGCTTGACATAAAGAGTGATCAACCCAATAGCTTCATCCTTCTAATATACAAGGTCCTAACTATCATTATCTTCAACAAGGGACATACTCAACAAGTACATCTACAAACCTTTGCTTTGAAATAGGGAAATCGTTTTGATCTACCCAACGATGATAGTTCGCCCCATTGAAACAACAAAATAACCCCTTCGAATCCATAGGCTCAAAAATAGCAAGATGAAGGCTCCTTATGAGATGAAAACCTCAAAAATTAACCTTTTACAAAAAACTAGGCAACCCTAGAAAATCAAAGCATTAGCCTCGAAAAAGGGTGAAAAGAGCTAAAGAAGACCCTAGAAGGAAGGCCATGTCCAACTCTAGATTAAGATTTATATCTCTAGAAAGCCTAGAAGAGATTATTCAAGAAAACCATACTTTTGCACTGTAACAAAAATACAACTAAAATAGATTTATGATCAGCCAAAAGAATTGAGAGAGTAAGGTTCACACAAACTTTGAAACCATGTTGAGATCTTTAAGGGTCAACAACAAAAAATCAGGGAACCAAATCTCAGTTGAATACTAAAATAGCCTCCTCACAAGTGCACTGGAGAGAGATGGGTCTAGCATGCTAGAGAAAGAGTGCAAAACCTAGGCACAAGTGTTGGAAGCTTATATACACAAGTGCACCCAAGAGAGAAATGTCAATCATAAGATAAAACACCAAGGTCCAAAATTCACTGCTCTTAGGCTTATAACACTTGGAATTTCATATCAAGACCACAAGATGAAATGATACAAATGAGAGCCTGAGTTTTGCAATTTACACTATTTAACTAGGGCATACCTTTAAGAGACGTTATGGACCTACAAAACAAGGGCACGCACTCCAAGAGGATTATTGAGCCTACATCAAGTTTAACTAGGTCAAACTTAACCATAACCCTAATATCCAATAATTGAAGTAAAATATGGCCTTGTGCATAATTACAAGTACATAATAATACATATGAATGTATCATGCCCACATGTACAAATTACACCAGTAACTACAACATTTTCTACTTAAAAACTTTGTAAGCTTGTAATTGGCACACCACTAGATGGTTGATCTTATCTATGTAGAGTGTACCAAAATGGTGAAAGCTCTAATGATTAATTTCCTGTCGATGACATCCATCTACAAGTACCATGAATATGTAAGCTTTCATATTTTCTGCAGCTAATTTGGCATTATGCATGTTTTCTTTAATATATGTGCACTTATAAGAAATGAAAATATATACTATATACAAAACACTCTCGAGATGCTTCACTCCCAAGAATTTTTGGAAGACAACAGTCTCACTCTGCACTCTGGCAACAATGCTTCAAACTTTTATCCTCCCATTGTTTTATTTTCTTGATTTATTCTTTTAGGTCCATCATTCCACGGTATTATTTATATTTGCCCATAAATATGTTGATTTGGGGTAGCATCGGATGTGCTCTAGCCATGAAAATTGATGAAGAGGCTAAAGCACATGAGATCTCCAAGACCCAGAAATGGTTTGGACAGATTGTACCTAGTTTGGGAGATATTAAAATAATTAATATTTTTAATGGAGTTCCTAAGTCTAAACTTAGGAAAAATAAAATATTAATGGGTATTAATATAAAACTGGGTTAGAAGGGTCCAAAAGTCATGGATCAAGCCAAATCTAATCTTAGTCATTGATTATAGATTTAAACTCGGTCGTTGATGGACCAATGAGAAAAGTATAAGAAGAGGCTTGAGGGTCAGTTGGAGAACACACCAGAGTGATCAGTCATTCATTTTGCTAGAGCGGGGTTGCTAAGCAAAGTTGAATAAGTGATCAGCAGCAAGGGACAGTGAGTATGAGGCAGAGAGGCAGAGACAATACTGAAAGACCAGCATAGACGCAAAGAGAGCGAGAGCAGCAGCCAGTCCAAACTATGCAAAGCCCAGCTGAGACAGCGCATAGGCCAAAGGGATTGTGTCATCCACGCAGAGGTTGTTGGAGTGACGCAGAGGGTCCCAGAGGTTGCGCAGTGCCTCAGAGGGCTGACACAGAGGGTTCTCGGGTTGACGCAGGTCAGTAGAAGGCTGACGCAGAGGCCAGAAGGGCCAGCGCTGAGCTTCAATTGTGCAAGAGAGGGTTTCGTGGGACAGGTTTTCTGAATATCTGTTTCCGGATATAGAGGTATTGCTGTCGTGTATTTTTTCTCTGTCAGGTGAGCCAGTTAGGCACCCAATTGTACTCAGATAAACTGCATAATAATATAACCCTTAGAATAGCTGCATCGGTTTTCCCGCATTAGGGTTTTCCGAGGACATTTGTCCAAAAATAACGGTGTTACTTGTGTGCTTGTTTTCTTTCAGTTGATGATTTGGAGATGTTGTGACTGTATTGTGTTTATTTCGGTATT
This sequence comes from Pinus tabuliformis, assembly GCA_031772625.1. Taxonomy (NCBI): domain Eukaryota; kingdom Viridiplantae; phylum Streptophyta; class Pinopsida; order Pinales; family Pinaceae; genus Pinus; species Pinus tabuliformis. The sequence goes on from CM062815.1 coordinate 835,176,016, forward strand.
TAAATGTATTAAGTAACTTGTTCGAATTTAAACAAGCAGAAAAAATAAACCAGTAGAATACAGATTAATTTTCTAACGGATAGACTTCGAAAATTCAACAAAATATTAATTTCATCTGTATCCATCTCTTAGAAGAATTTCCTTCCAGCATCGTAGACCACTTCATCCCAAGGACCTTCAATGTGGAGGGGAATAAATTCAGTCCTTGCTCATCCTTCACATACTTATATCCTCAACACGCCACCTCAAATTCAAATGGGAATATGACAGAATCTTAATGATATTTTCCATAAAACAGCAGTAGTACTTCAAGTGTCATTCTTCTCTCCTTAATGAGACATCATTTGTGGGTAGCAAAATAGAGAAAGAAATCAGATCATAGTTGATATCTTTGGCTCCGTCCATGGTGTTTAGTAGGAAAACATGTCTTCAGTTTTCTCAAAAAGATATGGAGAAAGTGACACAATCCATCCTCTCCATTCTATCTTTGGCTGATATAAGCATTGAGCTCTCAATGTCTTCAGAAATATCAAAAGCCACGCATCCCTAGCAAGAGTGTCAAATGACAAGTAAATTTTAGGGGTTATGAATCCTCCTTCCAAGGCCTCCAGAAGCTTGTCCATTTTGTTAGTCAGAGAAGAAAACTTCCAACATGGCTTTCAACTCTTCCACCTTCCAAATACAAGTTTGGACTATTTATGGTATTTTACAGTTATGTCGTTGATACAGCTACAGAAATCCACAAAGCTGCTAGGAAGACTGAACTGTAAAATATGCCCTCTTTCATATGAATGCTAGAAATGGCATAACTGAAAACTCTAGCTGAAGTCCTATGAAATGAAAATGTTGAAACTGAATTGAACACTGCCGAAACTCTAAAAAGAAAAACATTTAAAACAGAACAAACAAAAACATCAGAGAGGAAGGAGGTGAAGTGTCACATGCCAAAAAGGGGACCTGCCCAATTACAATCTGATATCAGATGCTCCACCACCAAGACAGCTTCTATCCATGCTGAGGTTTGTGAGTCAATAAATTATTTTATTTCCTGTCTTTCTCTGTCTTACAAAGTAGACAAGGAGAGGTTTGAACTTTAAATTTTACAAAATATTGAAGATTCATCTTGTTTCATTTGCAAATTTTGGGCCGACGCCCTTCCATTAAGGCTTACCGAACCTAGCCCTGACCATTCATTAACTTTTCCTAACAAGCTTAGGTGAAAGTACATAAATTATAAATAAATGTAAGCAACTAATGGGGTTAAGCTAGCTAAGCCTGGATATAAATTATCTCAATAAAAGTTCTAATTAGTTGTCATTATATGTTGAACCTCTCACGAAGACATCAATTTTGGCAACAATAATCGCCCATGATGGGCCCTTATAGGCACTCATCAAATACAATACAGTTCCATTCCAAGATAGCAGAGCAAAAACCAGCTCAGAGATTACTCATTCAGGGCCTCAAGTTAAGGCCCAGAACCCTCCTACAGGAGACACAAGAAACCCAGAGGGATCCTGTATTGAAGGCACCCATCCAAAGTCCCCAAAGTTCACAAGCAGGCTTCAGTATCCCCTTTCAGATCGAGGAATGCAAGAAATAAACACTAATTCTATAGTATCATTTAGTTATCTTGATGCATCATCTTGTAAAAATCCTTAAGGAAAAAAATTCAGTAGGGGATTGGCAGGTTCTCTCATCCATGGGTATCGTTGGGGCAGCTCTACATTATCTTGTTTTTGTTTTGAGGATGTCAGTAATTACAAACAGACCTGAATACAGTAATGGCCGGGCAAGGAATGATCGAGAATTGAAGCATTCGGGATCAAAAACAATAATTCCTTAGTCATGGCAAAAACGCTGGCATGGAGTAATGCTTCAGAACGGACATGAGATGTTGCAATGAAAAAAAAATCGAAATTCATGCTTAATCAAATCTTCCATGAATAAAGCTATGAAATGTATTCTAAAGATGTTTTGACAAAACAGGATTGCCCTTGAAATAAGCCACCAAGTATGAAGTTCAGTTCAGAAGTCTGTAATCAAGTGCGTTCATGCTGGAAGAGTGACCAGATGAGTGACCATCCAGAAACTCTAGCTTGACTAATTATACCCACCATTCAATGGGACCAACAAAGGGCACGGGTATATACATCACAAGGTTACGTATGTGCTTCAATATGGTGGCCCTAAATGGTCACCCAAGAGGTTTTTCGCCAGGCTTCGGCGCATGATTACATCGCATCTGTCCCACATACAGGAACTGCCCACTGTCACCTCGCAAACATCGAATCATACCACATCGCATTCAATGTCATTAAAGAACTTGACAGAGTTTCAAACGTAAACTTGCACCGTTTCGTTTGTGCAGGTGGTGTCAACAAGTGCACATTATTTAGTCGATTTGGATCAATCCGTTTTCACAAGCAACACATACCCTAATCCCATATGCAGGTTTATGTGCAAAGCAGCAATGGGTAATCTGTCACTTTGAGAAGCTGGATCCCAGAGTGGTTACTCTTCTTTTGTTTTTTGTTGATTGACTAGCAGTTTTCATGTCAAATAATAAAGTTTGCATTCATAGCCAATCCAAAGCAACTGCACACACTAAGGAAAATTAAAACCAGAAGAGTACCTACCCATCTTCACTGAGCACACCGTGAGGATAATCTTTTAGTGGGGATACCAAGTTAAACTTATAGAGCTTATTCTGCTGCTGAATCTCCAATCCACAGAACCCAGCACCCCAGCAGGACCGAACCAGCAAACCCAACAGCGTCCACCAAACTAAAACCAACTTCGTCTCAACTCCCATCCTTGTGCAAATTAAAGTTAATCCCTTCTGACCCTCAAAACCATATCAGAAAACTGATCAATGCGAAATCGTTCCATAGAAATAATGAGCTTAAAATCCTTGCAGCGCATCCAACTTTCTTAAGGACAACATCATAAAACATTCCGGGCAGCAGATATAAAAGCCCCGGAGCCTGAAAAATTAATCAACTTTGCAAATGGGTGTCCTGTAAACTGCAAGTGCAATCACCTGGATTCGGTGGGAAGTAAATTTAAATGGAATGCGCATCTGAGAACTTAAACAAGTTCGAGGACATGAAAAATATGATTGGAACTTCCTTTCAACGAGGACAAAAGGCTAAATAAGACATGGATGGCGACTAGAGGACATGAATACGTGATTGGGCCTTCCTTTCAATAAGGACAAAACTCTAAATAAAACATGGATGGCGATTATCTTCTCAAACACAAATACCTTTTAAACAAAGCCGAATATTTGGATGATCATTATTTTGTTTATTTGGATAATCATGACAAAAATCATCTTTGCTTAAAGACATAAAATAAAAAATTATAATTAAGATAGTGTTTCATTTTAGATATTTTTATTTTATTTATTTTAAATAAATTTATAAAATGATTGTAAAAAAATTTAAAATCAAACCATATCTTAATTATATTTTTTTTTAATGTTTTCAAAACCAAAACGATTTTTTTTATGATCATTTAAATAAACAATAATATATTTTCATATTTTAATTATATTTTTTAATGTTTTTAAATTTAAGATGATTTTTTTATGATTATCTAAATAAACAATAATATATTCACATAAGTTTTATAGTGAAATTTGGAATTGGTATGGGATGAAAGAGTTTGTTACCTATTTGATCTTAAAAAGGTTGAAGATGAAAAAACACTTTCTCTAAAATTATTCATCTTATACTCATATTAGATTTATTTTCAATATATTTGTCACACTACCAATCTTCGCTCGTGATCTTGAAACACTTCCTTCACTTATTTTATAGCTTAAAATTAAAATGTTAAAAGGTTTTGATTGATCTCTTATTTTTTTAGGGTTTGGTAAACCATATAAGTCTTAATGAACATTAATCAACATCATCATTTTGAAATATATTTGTTTTCAAAAGGATGACAGGTGCGGTGATTTTTTTCCATAAACAAATAAAATTAAATTACATGTCGAATCTATGCAAAGCCTATAATAATGAAGTTGAAATATATGCTCTTCTATGAGGCATTATTTTGTCTACATCCTTTTCAATCATATCCCTCTTTATAATACGAAACTCCAATAACACTATTTATCGTCTTGCTTTGCGAACTTCTCTTTTAAATTCTAAACTAGATTATCATATCCCATAGACTACCTTTAATTTTATAAAAATTAAAATAATTTCTTTTTTCCTTTAAAAATCATGAAAAATCTATCATTAATTTTAAACACTCCAATAAAACAAGTAAAACAATTTCCAGGAGACTTTAACCATATAGTTAATAGGTTGGGTTACCAAGCCTTATCACTTTCTAGGGGACTTTAACCATATAGTTAATAGAGGTTGGCTTACCAAGCCTTATCAATGACACCGGGAACCATGAGTATCAAAGGAACTCTGAGGGAGGCAATGATTCCATAAATCGATTGTTATGCATACTTGATTTGTTATGGAGGTAATACGTCCCGCATGCGGAGGCGGGATGGCAACCACACGTTGTCTTGGGTCTATAGGGAATGAGTTAAGTCCAACCATCGAACTTTGTTATTAGAGTATAAGAATAAATGTTTCCATGTCTTGGTGTTCAACTAGAGGTACCAAGAAATCATTCCTGTGATTGCTTACCGGGTGAGGGTGACCAAGAGAATTTCCCTATGAAAATGGCGTGGAATGACCAGGCGTAAATTGTCTCCCAAAACAGTCCCCCCGTGTAAGCTAGTAATGGGAGATCTTCAGTACAAAGGAGCACTACGTCACCAGGGTTGTCGAGGGTTAGAGCAATGATGTTTGCAATCATCTTTGGTTTCGCACATCAAATAGTTGGGATGTGGGATTTTATTGGGAGTTGTTGTAGGGAGATTATTTAAGAAATTTTTTGTGGATTTTTTAGGTCTAATTTCTCTAAAATCCGGTAATAATTTCTTGAAATTATAAGCTTGATAAGTAACCCCTGCACAATTCTTATGCACTAAAGGTTTTTCAGGTGCTGAATCTATATATACAATAAAAAAAACCAGTTTAGATAACACAAATCAAAATTTCACCTCAATTTTTTCACTGCATTCCGACACTTGAAAATCCAAAAAATCACACTGAAAATAAAATTTTATTTCATTGTATTTTGCGAACAAATTCACTCAAGTAACCTCTCTTTTCTATTTCTTTAGATTTGGCCCCAAAAGAATTATGAGAAAAGCGGGGACATCGGTGTATTAGCATAGGCATTAGCAAGAGCATGAGCAGCAATTTGGACAAGCGTTGACAACCCATAAAACCAATAAACATCTCAATGGAATGAAAGATAAAAAATAGCTCCACAGGCTCTAGAAGCTCAAAGAAATGAACACTAGTGTCTTTATCAAATTTAACCCAACCTCACTAGGTGTCTTCAGCAAATTTAGCCAACCTGATCTAGTTGCACTGCTTGACTTCAATCGGGTAGACTCGATTGATAATTTAATTATCATAGATGACTAGTAATCCATGTTAATTTAATTATCGTAGATGACAAGTAATCGATGTTAGTTTAATTATCATAGATGACAAGTAATCCATGTTAGTTTAAATTATGTTTAGTGACTTCTAAATGTGGTTATATTTTGAGTTTTTCTATAAATGGTATTCTTATGAATATTTTTTAAGCATAGTAGTACGGCATATATATAACAGCATGGTCAAATTAGCTTAGTTTCAAAAAAAAATTGCTAAGTTTTGCTATAAAAATCTATGGATACACTTGTATTGTGATTAGGCGCTATTTTGTCAATATAAAATGTATTTTTAAAGAAATATATTTATTTTTACACTGTAATGGTTAATTTGATTGGTTTAAACTATATAAATAATTGAAATGAAATGATATTTTAATGTCCACGAGATTAAAAATACTTTATGGGACCATTAGTTCCCTATCTTTCTTCTTTTCCAATTCAATTCTTTTCTTATTCAAATTGATGATGAGATGGTCCAACCTTCCAACAATCCCCTCGTTGGAAAGACAATGCCAAGAAACCGATGCTAACATATTCTCGTAACTTTCTCTGATGTCTTTGAAGGTATCGCATTCCAAATGCAATGTTCTTCCGATTCCATTGCCCGACGTGCAAAATGTACACACCTGTTCTTCCCAAGCTTCTTTAGACCTTTTCCACTACCCTATTTCACACCGAAGTTTATGTGAGTTGGTTCTTAATTGAGCAATGAGAACATTTGCCCTCCACGTAATGCTAGCTCGAATGAAAAGTGATACAATGAAAATGGTAATTTAGATTGCCTTTCATTTTCTGAATGAGATTAAAGGTTAAATATTATTTGATTATTTTATAATTTTAATTATCACAATATAAGATATTGATTTCATTGGTATAATATTTAAGTTGGAAAAAATTGGTTTATGCCTTGGCGTAGATTCAAGAGGGATCAAATCCGTTGAAGTGCAAAACTTGAGAAAAGTTTTCTACATCAACCTATTTAATATCTTTCAACACTTCATAAATCCAAAATTAAAATAAATTTAAATTGATTTATATATTTTTAATAATAATAAAACTGTTTAAATTTAAAGTCATAATTTAGTTATGAAATTATTGTATAAAATTCTTATATTTACCCTATATATAGATCTTATACATATTTGATATATATAAATTATAATTTTTAATATATATATATATATAACAATTAAACACTCTTTCTCTATATATATAATAACTAAATTATGGCTTATATATATTCTAAAAGTTATAATTTAGTTATTGAATATGTATAGGATTTTATATATATATAAAAGATAAATATAAGGATTGCTTTAAATTTAAATCTATATATAGATAACTAAATTATGACATATATATATATATATATATAACAATTAAACTCTTTACTTATTGTAGTTAAGTATTATAGGATTTGATTTTGGGAAAGAATTAAGGGTGACTACATGTGGATTCATTTTCCTAACAGGGAAAGAAGTCAACTTCCTAGGGTCCCCTTTATGTTTTTATAGAGGTGGTACTCCTCTATTAATCACACTATGAGTGGACAAGATGTTTTTCAAAGAAAATAAAATGGTAGCAAAATAAATTATGTATTCACAAATCCATTCCACCTTGTCATCCATCATATAAGAGGAAAAATAGTTGAAGCAAATTTAAATAGATAGAAGTAGAAAGTATTTGTACATATACTTAGAGAACTTTAAAATGGTTTCACATGTTTAATATCATAAGAGTGTAGGAAAACATTCATGAGACTCTTACTTATTATTTAAAAATTAAAGTGCAGGAAAGAATCAGCGTCGACGAGTCTGAGCTTCTTATTAGGCTTTGGCAGCTTTAATGTTCTTCTAAAAATATTTGGAGTAAGAACCACTAGATTCTTATTCGAACTAAGCTTGATAGTCCTAGTCTTCTAATCAAATTGTTTTTCACATCAATGCACCATCTCTTTGAAGTTGGAGACTTCCAAGACACATGCAACATTCACCAACCTTCTGTTCCAAATTCTATTTTTTTGTATTTCTACTAGATCCAAGTTTAAGTACAATTGGTATGTAGTCAACCAATAGAAACTTTTGTCTTGTCTATTTAATGAGTTGGTTGTGTATCCACAAATTTACTCATTCCTTATTTTAGTCGCCATAATGCTCATTTGTTTAATGTATTCGAAGACATGTGATGGATCAATGATGCCTTAGTGGGAGTCAAAAGCTTGTTCCATTGAAGTGCAATATTTTTTTTAACTTATTCAATGCAGTCTTTGGTATTGTGTCGCTTAAGATTTTGAGCTAATCTTTCATTTATCATATGCTTTCACTTGTATCTCTAACATTAAATATCAACATTTCAATTTTAATCTCTAGACAACTGAAATGGAGTGGCTTGGGAGGAAAATTTTAATTGGTTGGGGATATGTGGTATTTGTTGGAGATTTATTTGTGTGACTTGATGGATTAGGAATTCTTCATGGATTTTTTGTTCACCATGGGTTATACCAAGAGAGTTTATACAGAGTTATCTATATATTACTGAGTTCCTTTACATTATTTTCAATATTAGCCATTCTCTTATTCTCTTCGTCTTAATTCTTCTTGAAATCTTCTGATAATTCATCCATTCAAGAGTTTAAATCAACACCATTGATCGATTTCAACATTATGAATTCAATTTCTTCGATAAAATTTAGAATTTCGATATATTTATTGCTTTTTACAGTGTTCTATGAGAATGTATAGAATCAATGTTAGCACCTGAGAATTTTGGTGACCATATGGATTGAGAATTTTGGTGACTATATGGATTGGTGTTTGTATGGATTTGTACAGATGGGTGTTGGCACTAGAATTTGATGATTGTTGTACTTTGATAATGGTATGATATATAAAAAGTTGTGGTTGATTATGTGATGACCCATATCATAACATATGGATGATGGCTTAATGGTTGTTGATTATATAATGAATCAATGGAAGGAAGTACAACAACTAATTGTACAATGAATTGACAATGGAAGGTGTGGAATTGCAAATATACATATCTATAACTAATTTGATGGTTGTATGGAGATTTAGAGGCTATATGGTAGAAATGAATGGTTGATGTAAAACAAAATTGCTCAACTAATGAAGAAATGCAACTAATGATGAAATGAGGTGAATTGTTGTAGCGTGCATGGGCTACTTGATTCAATGCCCAATCAAAAGCTTGTTCCATTGCAAGAACCACAAATGGCTAATCCATGAATGACATGATATGTGTATAAAATATGTATTGCATAAATGAAATAATGATGATTGGAATCCCTCATTATGTTATATTTATACACATCAAATAGTCATTAGTGTGCATGCTTACGAGTCCTAGTGACTCAATTATCAATATTATTATACACTATTTTATTGTTAATACTACATATTTGTGTTTATGCTTATTATAGAATTAGGCAATTTAAAAGTATCAAAATTGAAAGAATATCATTTTAACTAATTTACCATTTGTTGATGATGTTTTACTTTTTGGAATTGGCTTTGTAGCAAAAGTAAACAGATTCATGGATATATATATATATATATAAGAATATAAGAATGATGTTGAATGTTCAAAAATCCTCCTTTTCTTTTAATGGTTCCTTAGAGTGTTCTTGAAATGGTTTGAAGACCATATTTCCATATACTTATGATTCAATTTAAAGGAAAATGATTATAGCCATCAAGACTAGGTTCCACTATATATAAAGGTGGATAATTGAATAACATTTTTTTTGTAATAAATGACTATTTATTGGTGGAAAAAGTTAGTATTCTCATATTTATTTTGAAAGCAATATTAATTTACTAACATTCACTTGCTCACATTCTCATTGACATTCAAGAGAAGATAATTAAAAAAAATAGTTTTATCTTTCTTAGGTGTGAAAAGAAGGAATAATATGTCATGGCATGGTTAAATTTGAAAAGACTCTCAAAACCAAAAGTAATGGGTGGTTGGTGTTTGAAAAACATACAAGTATTTGGATTGACTTTAACATCCAAGAGTCTTTGGAATATTATCGAGGGGAAAGGTTTATGGAAACATGTTACTAAGTAGAGATGATTATTTAACACTCAAGGAGTGGATAAGATCGCCAAAACCTTATTGGAATTTATATTTTACACAAACAAACACACACACTCATATATCAATGGGACTATCTTTTCCTATTCTAAGTTTCCATTTAGCATGGAAATAAAGCATGGTAATCGAATGAGACTAAGTATGAATACTTACAAGGTGTAATGGAATCCATAAATTCTCTGAAAAGTTGGTTGATATTCTCCAACAACGAAATTGTTTTTTCTAAGATATATCATTTTTGTAGAACAAAGAACGTTTTGGGAGGAGGGTTGGAAGTCATTAGAGGAACACAATCTTAGTGGTCAATTATTGGAGGAATGGGAGGCTTATATCATCTTATTGTCCAATGAGAACATATAGCTAAGTTTAGAGGAAAATGAACTAGAATGTTTTAGATATTTGACAAATGGTCCTTGCACAGTCAAATTTAGGGTATTGAATCTTTGGAAGTAAAATATGCAAAATATTTTCATTGTCCAACATTTTGAGTAGATGGTCCACCCGTCTTCATGGACGAATAAAGCTAAAATTGATAGTAGAAATGGGTGTTGAGCTGAGTATTCATAAGCCAAAGATAAATGATAGCCATTATGAAATGGAGAGTGATTTTTATTTTCAATATACTATTGTAAAGACTATAATGTTGGTTTCAGAGCCTCATTATATTCCTAATTTAGAGGTCTTGTTGTTAGTTGTGATTGGGCCCTAGTTCCTAATAAGTGGTGTAAGGGGGCTTGCCCCACTACTATTGTCACTAGTGGCTCTTAGAGGGTAGAGACAACTCTTTGGAACCACCCATGGTAGGGGTTTCGAGTCAGTGCTCCCAAAGAGAAATTTTTGAAAAAAAAACCTTGTAAAATATTGTAATTTCATAGTAAATCTAGACCATTCATCATTATGTCACAGATTTGAGGGTAGATGTTATGTTAGAGTTTTATGTCCCATAAGGAAACCAACTTTTTATGAAGACATTGTATTGCAGTTATGTATTATTGAGAGCATTGTAATTGAGAGAGAAGAGGAGGTTTCTATAGATGTGCTACAGGTTGTAATCCCTTCATTTTGATAGATGGGTTACAAAGAAGGACTGGTTATTTCTACGTGGATGTAGCCCAAATTGAGTGAACCACATATACTGGTGTATCAAAGCCAAATTTTTATTTGGTTGATAGAACTCATAGGAAAGGAGGTTTTTTGGTTCAAGTGGGAGCAATATCAGAAGAAAGTTTTAGGGTCAAGATGTTTAATGGTAAAAAAAATTAGCTATGGAAGATGCAGATGGAAGATTATCTATATCACAAAAATATTTTTCTACTATTGGGCAAAATAGCAAAGAAGCCAATGACTATGAAAGAAGAAGCGTGGAATATTCTTGAAAGAAAGGAACTAGGAACAATATGGTTGTTCCTAGCATCATTAATAGATTTCAACATTTCGAAAGAAAATACAATAGAGGGTTCGATGATGGCATTGGCTAAATTGTATGAAGAGCCCTCAAGTTTCATAGGGAATTTCTTATGAAGTGTTTATTTAATATGAAGATGTCATAAGGTGGGTATGTTGCTAATCATTTAAATGAATTTATCATAGTCACTAGTCAATTAAGTTATGTAGGAGTAAACTATCATGATGAGGTTAGGGTTTTTTTTATTTTGTGCTCATTGCAAGAAATTGATAATTGCTTGGTCATGGTTGTGAGAAATTTAATCTTTGGTTCAAATACTCCAAAGTTTGATGATGTTGTTGGTGTTATCTGGCAAGGAAATGTGATAGAAAATCACAAGAAACATCTTAGGTAATGCTTTGACTACAGAGAATAGGGAAAGACAAAGGAAGAGAAGAAAGATCCTAATGAATCATATAAAGTCTAAGAAGTGCATATCCAAATCCAAAGGGAGGTTAGAATGTTGTCATTATGGGAAGAACGGACACAAAAGGGAAGATTGTTGGTCTCTAAAAGAAAAAAAAGGGTGATGGACAACAAGAAAATAATAAGGAAGGAATAATAGAAGGTGATGTGTTACAAGATGCTTTGATCCTTTTAGTAAATAAAATTGATGATTCTTGGGTTGTAGGCTCAAGGGTTTCATTTCATGCCACACCCCATAGGAAATATTTTCAAGATTATGTTCAAGGTGATTTTTGGACAGGATTATTTGGGTGAAATAAAACTGCCCCAATGCCATATACTTGATCTTGGCTTGCTCCATCGAAGAAGCCCCATGGGATTTCATCCTCCAACAACGACACAATCAAGATTCTTAGCTTCTTTTGTTTTGCTTCAGTCTTGAAAGCTTACAAATAGAATCGATAACCCCTATGCCTACTTCACAAGGAATGTTCTAATTTTGAAAGACCGCGAGATTGTGGATGCACTAGATGGTATTGGTAAATGCAGTTAGAAAGACCATAAAACTGTGAACTAATGAATTTGAAAGCCAATCCAAAACACATTCCACCAGCAGAGGTTTATCCCATCTCGATTTGGATGTTTTGAAAGAGAATTTGGCCAAAGACCAAACCTATTGAGAGTATGGACATTCAACAAATATATGATACATTGATTCTTCATGATTGTAGCACAACGGTAACCTACTGGGACCTATCCAACCCTGTCTCATACCATTATCACAAGTTAATAATCAATTGTATAAAGCTAACCACATTATTAATTTACATTTCAATGGGCTATGGTGTTTCCAAACAAATCGCCACCACCAAAGTGGGGAGCCAATGGAATCCTCTTCCATCATGCTGAATATCCCAACTTCGTAGAGAAATACCTATGTCAATATTCTTTGACCAACAAAGAATATCTTCGTCCTCGTTTAATAGCCTCATCATTTAATTAATTAAAAGAATGATATATGATTTCCATTCAACTACATCTTCCTCAATTAGCTTGAGCTTTGCCCTAGAGCGCCACCTCTAACTTCCTCTTTGTAAATCATATGATAAACTTAGCTTGAGCTTTGCCCTAGAGTGCCACCTCTAACTTCCTCTTTGTAAATCATATGATAAACTAGCATCATCCAAGTAAAAGACTCATTTGTTGTTAAAGGATTTTAAGAGAGAGAGTGAGAGATCATCAATGTTGTTTTTTTTCAAGTTTATCTTTTCACTAGAATTTTCAATTTTTCACAACATATTTACTAGACTATCTCTCTCTAGTCTACTATTAGGAAACCAAACTAGAGACAAAAGATGATAGATTCCACAATAACAAAATTTAATTAAAGATGAAAAGATAGTTGTAAAGAGTTAACAATGTGTGGATTGCACACACACACACACACACACACATATATATATATATAGAGAGAGAGAGAGATCATCAATGCTTTTTTTCAAGTTTATCCTTTCATTATAATTTTCAATTTTTCACAACGGATTTACTAGACTGCCTCTCTCTATCCTACTATTAGGAAACCAAACTAGAAACAAAAGACGATTGATTCCATAGTAACAAAATTTAACTGAAGATGAAAAGATATTTGTAAAGAGTTAACAATGTGTGGATTACACCACACTCATCTAGAAAAGAGGCATTTCTAATATGTTGATTCTGAGATAACAAGTTAAATAAACCAAAAAATAACAATGATGATAGGGCATAGATACCTCTAGAGGACTAGCATAGAAATCCAAAAACTAAGTAAATGGATCAAAGGGGAATCTAGGTCTTAGGAGGATAAGGAAGTGTTTAGGTTGATGGGATGTTCCTCAAACTTGCATGGCAGTAGAATTGGAGCATTGGGTGGTGACCCCATCTCTAATATTTTCAACCTTTCTTCCATGTCCAACATAAGGTCCTTTAGCTCATCCAACTTGTGCATAAGATTAACTTTCCACCCCTCCGGGCGCCCTCGCCTGCCCCACCCCTCCGGGCGCCCTCACCTGCCCCCCCGCCCGGTGCCCTCACCCACCCGCCCGCCCTACCCCAACCCCCCTCCACTTGGGCGCCCACCCACCCTCCCTCCGCCCGAGCGCCCCACCCACCCTCCCTTGGCCCCGCCACCCGGGCCGCCCGCGCCCCCGCCCGGCAGGCGGCGGGGCGATTCCCGGCAGGCGGCAAGGCGATTCGTGTAGGCGCCACCCGGGCCGCCCGCGCCCCCGCCCCGCAGGCGGTAGGGCGATTCCCGGAATCGCCCTGTCGCCAGCCGGGCGCGGGCGCGGGCGGCCCTCGCCCCCGCCCGGCAGGTGGCAGACCACTGGCACCTTCTAAGGACGACCTATTTTTGACAGGTGCAAAACCTCTCATTTGCAAAAGTAAGAGGGAGTTGGATTCTGGATTTGGAATGGTGAAATGCAAGCCCGTGACTACCTTGATGGAGCTTAACTTTCAGAAGTTATGTGGTAGGGATGTCGGACCTGATTTGGGAAATGCCTCTGAGTTTCATAAACTCATTCTAGCATTGATGTTCTTAGTGAACTTCCGTCCGGATATATGTTTTGCAGTTAGCATGTTAAGCTCATATATGGTTGAGCCTCACTGGATTGGTGTCAAGAATCTTCTTAGATATCTTCAGGGCACAATCTCTCATGGATTGAGATAGACTGTTGGAAATGTGAAGCTGCATGATTATTTGACTGCTGACTAGGCAGGCAGTTTAGAGAATCGCAATAGAACTTCTGAGTGCTGATTCTCTTTGGGTTCTGCTACGATATCCTGGATGAGCAGGAAGCAAAAGATGGTTGCTTTGAGCACCTCTTAGACCGAATACATAGCTACGAGTATGACCTCGTGTGAAGCTGCCTAGTTAAGGAAGCTCTTCAGTGAGCTGTTTGTACACATGATGGATACCACCGTGATCTTCTGTGTCAACCATAGGAGGATTTGACTATTGAGGAATCTCGTATTCTATGATCACTCCAAGCATATAGAAATCAGGTACCACTTTATCTGGGATATGGTACATCAATGAGAAAGAAGGCTCCATTGCATTGGGACTAATGTGTAGGTCGCCGACATTCTATCGAAGCCCTTGGGAAAGGTTAAATTTTGTGACTTTCCGAGAATGACTAGGAGTCATGGAGAGACTCTCTCCTAAGGGTCCTATATGATATGGACATTGAGATCTGGGAGCTCCAGGGGGCTTGGGGGTACATCATGGACCGATGAGCAACCATAGGGTGAGTGGTCCAGCCTTTCCCTAGTGGTTTGCTATGTAGGCAAGATGAGCGGTTCATCCTTCTCCTGCCGAGACATAATCATAGGGTGAGTGGTTCAGCCTTCCCCTAGTGTTTTGTTGTGTACATGGTGAGTGGTTCAGCCTTCCCCTGGGATACCCCTTGCAACATGTAGGCAGGATGAGTGGTTCATCCTTCTCCTACTGAGACATCCTACCCATGCAGTCTGGGACTCATGGGAAGTACCTCTCATCTGGCCAATGAGCAGGGAAATGCGGATAGGGACCATAGTAGTACCGATGGATGCATTGTACTACTATCGTACTCCCTATGCTAGGATGATATTGATCTAGGATCAATGAAACTGAGTTCGGGTCAATATGAGTGGTTTGAGACATTGTCTTTTGATATTGATTTGGGATCATTGAAACTGACTTCGGGTCAGTATGAGTGGTTTGAGACACTCTCTTTTGATATTGATCTGGGATCAATGAAATTGACTTTGGGTCAGTATGAGTGCTTTGAGACACTCTCTTGTGATATTGATCTGGTATCAATGAAACTGACTTCGGGTCAGTAAAAGTGATATAACTCACTCTATTTTGGAATTGATCTGGGATCATTAAGAGTGGTATGACACACTCTCTTCATATGGGATTGACTTCGGGTCAGTAGAGAATGGTATGAGACATTCTCAATCAATTCTTATTTTTCACGGTTCAATAAAGCATAGCAGAGTTGAGCATAGAAAAGTTGAGCATAGCATAGTAGAGCATAGCAACGTAATGCAAGGCACTGATGGCAAAGATAGTATAGTCTGGTAGATGGATCAGCGGATGGAGTTCTCCCTAGTTGAGAGGGAGTGTTAAAATTGGAAACTAGGGCCAAACTCCATGTGGGTCATCTTATTTATGGCAGCTGATATTTTTCTTGGATTCCTCTCAACGAGAGGTGTAGGATTGATCTAAAGATAATCTGATTCCGATAAGTATTCATGGAGATATAAATTTATTTTTGTTATGGGACAATTCGTTAAGGTCGGCGAACAACCAAATAACTCCCACTTGTGCTCAACGTTTTAGTATAAAAGGAGGTGGCTTGATCATCATTTAGACACACACTTCACTCTTTAATTCTCTCCGATTGTTTTGGGTTTTAGTGGCAAGATAAATCTAAGAGGATGAAGCCCTAATCGCAGTTCAAGAAGGATGCCCTAGCCATACATTGTCCAAAGAAATGTCTAAAACGCAGACATGAAGATTATAATGATGCCCTAGCCATACGTTGTCCAAAGAAAGGTCTAAAACGCAGACATGAAGATGATAATGATGCCCTAGCTATACTTTGTCCAGAGGAAGCCTAAAATGCAGTCATGAAGGAGATCTGGCCATAGTAAAGAGGCTCCTATACACAGCCTAAAGAGGCTCATAAACGCTGCCAAAATCTGCCCTTATACGCTGCCTAAAGGATGCCCTAACCACAGTAAAAGGAGGCTACTTAGCCACTGCAAAGAAGGGAGATCTACCACTTTTTAGGAGAACTTCTATACGCAACAAGATCTGCTATCATGTGGAGGCCTTAAAGATCCATAACCCTAGATCTAATAGACCTAGCCACAACAAAGAGAAATGCCCTAGCCATAGCATGAAGAGACAACGTGAGGACAACATGGAGAGCCTATATTAGAGGTTGAGTTGTTGTGGGGATGTGGATTGGTTTGAGGGCTGTTTGAGGGTGCAAACAGGCCCAAGAACAGGGATGTCTCAAGGGATAAGGAGCTGGAGATTAGGCCGAGTTAAGGAGGCTACTGGCAGGCCTATCGTGAAGGCAATTCAAGAGCACCGAGATGCTAGAGTAAAGACAGTTAAGGCACTTCTCTTTGAGCCGTAGAGAGAGGCTACTACTATGTAGGAAAAGAGGTTGCTTAGGAGCTGTGTGTAGGGTTGTTAGGCCAAGTATATACAAGATCCTAATCAAGGTTGTTTGGACAACAATCAAGATAGGGAAATTTGTTTTTGGGTAAGTTGTAGATGACAGTTGAACTGTGATAGGTAGTGAGTCTAATTGATGATCTGTTAGAACTGTTGCATAAATCATAACCCAAATAAGCTACATTGGCATTGTTATGTGCTAGACCACAGGCCATAGGACCATAGCAAGCAACCTTGGTATCTTAGGATGAGTTTTGTAAGTATATAACAACGGTATGCATAGTGCACTAGTATGAAAGATGCATCTCAATGAGACATAGTGATGATGTCGCATGGTGCAACTCTATGATGTTGGATATGGTATACATAGTGCAGCAGTATGAAAGATGCATCTCAGTGAGACACAGTGATGGTGAAACATGGTAAAGCTCTATGATGCTATACATAGTATGCATAGTGCAGCAGCATGAAAGATGTAGCTCGGTGAGACACAATGATGGTGCAACTCTATGATGTTGGACATGGTGTAGCATAATTGTAGGTGTCGCATGGTGATGGAGTCACCTTGGAGGATCAGTTGAAGCAACATACCTTCAACTGAGTTCAGTCAAGCTACCTCATGTGTTATCTTCTTAGAGATGATCTCTGTGCTTATTTAGATAAGTCAAAATGTTGACTTCTGATGTATATGTACTATCTCTCTCTCTCTCTCTCTCTCTCTGTTGAACTATTGAAGAACATATAAAGAATTGATCAAGGGTTTCCCCACATTGGGGTTTGTCCCTAACTAGTGCCACATCTTGTGTCCCCTTGTCCTTGCTTGTCTTCTACGATTCATGTTTATGTTCTATCTACAATTTACTATTATGTTGATGTGATTGTTAATCTGGAAAAGATATTGAGCTAACTGTGAAAATTGAAATAAATTTCTATAAGCCTAAAACATACCTAAAATTAGCAGTTGTCAATTATAATTAACCCTTAGGTGATTAGTAGAGTCACTACACTTCCTTAATGGGTGCAATGGAGAAGGGAGGATAAGGCTAGAAACTCTTTTGCTAAGAAAACCTTTTTCCTAGACGATGAAGAGCCAATTGAGGACAAAAATGTTGGAAATACTGGGGTGGGGGGTGAATCAATATTTCTTTTCAATTGTTATTTTACCAGCTAAAACATTTATATTCAGAACAAAAGATGAAAAATAAGAATAAATGCTTTTATTAATATAATCTTTGCAATAAAAATAGATACAATATATATATATATATATGTGTGTGTGTGTGTGATTCCAATCTGTTTCCAAGCACCAACTTGGACTTTTGTGAGGCTCCAACCTCCAGAGCACCAACTCTGTTTTGTCAATGCACCAACCTTGAACTTAGGAGCACCAACTCCTAGGGCACCAATCCTTCCAGTTCTGAGGCACCAACCTCAAGGGCTCCAAACCTCTGCTGCAAATTGTCTGTGTTGGGTCCCTATAATACTAGTGATTACCCCATTACTATTGTAGTTATACCCCCTATTTATATTGTTGTGCCCCTATTACCCCCATATTGTTATTTCTGTGCCCCATAGAATCCCTCTATTGTTATTTTTGTGGCTTTATATTATTATTGTTAGGTCGGCTGGATTATATTGTGACTCCTTAGACTCCTATATATAGAAAGGAGGTTTTGTCATTTGTATCATCCAAGAATTGTTCATTTATGTAATGTAAAGGAGGTTTCCCCCTCGAAGAGGCTGAATTCTAAGGCGTGGATCTCTCTTTTCTATCTTTTTGTGAGCTGGTTTCATAACATTTGGTATCAGAGCTTTGGATTCTAGGGTTTCGCTGCTCCAAACAGGTCATCGTGGCATTTTCGCTATAACTTTTTTTCTGTGACGTTTCAGAAGTCGCAAAAAAAACCCATTTGAGAAGAATTGGCGCTGAACCTTGGGTCCAAATTTCAGAGCTTTTCGCGCGATATTTTCGGAGATATGATCTGAGGAAGTTGGTCTTTTTGCAGACTCCTGAATTACATTCAAAACAGGTGACCTGGGGAAAATCGTCATAACTTTCTCTCTGAGGATCGGATTGAAATTTCGTAAAAAGGTACAGAAAGAGGACGGACTGTAGTTTCTTGTATGTGTGTTTCAGATTCAAAGGTTGAAACAGTGACTCGTGGCACGTCGTACAAGTTCGCTCTACTGAACCAGTCTAAAAGAAAGTCACTGTGGGAGATTTCACATAACTCTTCCTTGGAGAATCCAATTGGGCTCAGACTTGTGGCATTGGAAAGAGGACACAGAAGGCTACTACAGGTAGAAATTTCAGAACTGGATGATCCAAAATTACAGAGATACATCAGATTCAATATCAGGCTTCTATAAAGTGAAAAAAGGTGTGTAGTTTTTTTTTTTTTAATTTTTGTGTAAGCTTGGTTTAACGGAATTCAAAGGGCATAGTAAAGCATTATTATCGGTAACTGATGCCCCGAGGAAAGAAAATGCAAACACCTAGTAAGGAACCTGAAAGCTCTAGCATGACTCATGAAGAAGAGGAAGAAATGCTACATGATATATCAAAATTACAAGAACAAGTGCAACAAATGTCACGCTCACAAAAGCTAACAGAAGCTAAGATAAGTGGCGTGGAATCTAAGATAAATGGCGTGGAATCTAAGATAAATGGTGTGGAATCTAAGATAAAGGGCATGGAAGCTAAGATGGAGGATTCGATGGTAAATTTGAAGATAGATTTGAAGACAGACATGGAAGAATTGAAGAAGTTGCTACAAGAAAGGGTCACTAATGGTGAAAAGGTAGTAAAGGAAACTCATGATGAGAACAAAAGAAATGTTAATCATGATTCCATAGACTCTAATGTTGGATCGAAGACTCACCATGTTCCAAAAATCGATATGAGGAAGTTTGATGGCAAGGATCCCGCCACATGGATATTACAGATGGAGCAATTCTTCGATCTCAATAATGTGCAAAACACACAAAAGGTACGTATGGCAACTTTATATTTGGAACCAAATCAGTTTGTATGGTATCAATGGCTTTGTTCTCGTAAACAATTTATCACTTGGGCAATTTTTACGGAAGAATTGATAGCACATTATGAGGATACAAAAAGCAACACTTTTTTTAGCCAATTGATAAGTCTCAAACAAAAGGGTTCAATAATGGAGCACATTGAGGAGTTCCAAAAATTGAACATAAGGGTAAAAGATATTCCAGAGGAGCATAGGATTGATGTGTTCATAGGGTCTTTAAAGGATAATATCCAACATGATGTGCGCCTTTGGGAACCTGATTCATTAGAGAAGGCATTCAGGTTAGCAAGAAAAATGGAAAGCAAAATTATGGCAACTAGGAAGCATACCATTCACAACTATAAAGACGGAAGTGTTGTTGCCCATAGTCTTCCACAACCTACAAGGTTGACACCACAACAATTGGAAGAAAAAAGAGCAAAAGGGCTTTGTTACAATTGTGATAGCAAATACACAAAAGGTCATAAGTGTGCTGAGAAGAAATTATTCTACATAGATTGTGAAGAGGAAGAAGAAAAGGAGCAAGAAAGGTCAAAAGAAGAGGATATATTCCAGGAACAAAGCCTAGATGAAGAACAAATAAATCCGACCATATCTTGTAATGCATTGGCGGGAATTACCACTCCTCAAACCATCAAGATAGAAGGACAAATCAAGAAGAAAAAGGTAATAGTGTTGATTGATTCAGGAAGCACCCACAATTTTATTCATTGTAGGGTAGCAAAAGAATTGAATTGCTTCCTATATCCAGCACCAGAGTGTCAAGTGATGATTGCAAATGGAGGAACAATAAATTGCTCTGGAAAGTGCCATAATATCAAGCTATCCATGGGAGAATATGTATTGACTAGCCCAATGCTTTCCATTCCAATGGGAGGTGCTGATGTTGTACTAGGAGTCCAATGGCTACAATCCTTGGGTACAATAGCTTTTAATTTTCAAGAACTTTTCATGAAATTTTCTATGGAAGGAAAGGAAGTTGAATTAAGGGGTATTGCAGGGAAACCAGGAAAGATAATCAGCTCTAATGGCATGACAAAGCTTCTAAAAAAGGAGCAAAGAGGTGTAATTGCACAATTATGTTCGCTAGATGTTTCCACATTGGAATCATCTATTTCTCCAGATCTCCAAAAAGTCCTGGACAATCATTCCAAGGTATTTGAGACTCCCAAAGGTCTCCCACCTATGCGTGATCATGATCATGCTATTCATCTGATTCCAGGAAGTGTTCCTCCAAACATCAGGCCGTACAGATATCCCTATGTCCAAAAAAGTGAAATTGAACGTATGGTTGCAGAAATGCTAGAGGCTGGTATAATTCAACCGAGTCAAAGTTCTTTCTCAGCTCCAGTAGTATTGGTGCACAAGAAGGATGGATCATGGCGCATGTGTCCAGATTATAGGGAGCTCAACAAGCTCACTATTAAAGATAAGTTCCCCATTCCTGTTATTGATGAATTACTGGATGAATTGCATGGATCAATTTACTTCACCAAGTTGGATCTTCGTTCGGGATATCATCAAATCAGAATGAAGATTGAAGACATTCCGAAAACGGCATTTAGAACTCATGAGGGTCATTATGAATTTTTGGTCATGCCTTTTGGCCTTACCAATGCACCTTCAACATTTCAAGGTTTGATGAATTCAATTTTCAAACCATTCCTTAGAAAATTTGTGTTAGTATTTTTTGATGATATACTAATCTACAGCAAGTCTTGGAAGGATCATGTTGAACATGTTGACAGGGTGCTACAACTATTGGAGGAGAAACAATTATATGCAAAAAGATCCAAATGTTTCTTTGGAGTCCAGGAGGTGGAATATTTGGGTCATATTGTATCTCATGAAGGAGTTAAGGTAGACCCTAGCAAAATTAAAGCCATTAAGGAATGGAAAATCCCCACATCCATAAAGCATCTGCGAGGATTTCTTGGGTTGACAGGGTATTATCGCAAGTTTGTTAAGAATTATGGGAGAATAGCAGCACCTCTAACAACATTATTGAAGAAAGATTCATTTTCATGGACTTCGGAAGCAACAAAGGCCTTTGAACATCTTAAAGAGGCAATGTGCCAAGCACCGGTCTTAGCTACACCGGACTTCACAAAAACCTTTATTGTGGAATGTGATGCTTCAGGAAATGGAATTGGTGCTGTTCTAATGCAAGATGAAAGACCCATTGCTTTTGAAAGTCGTCCAATCAAGGGAAAGTTTTTAAGCAAAGCTATTTATGAGAAGGAAATGTTGGCAATACTCCATGCACTTAAGAAATGGCGACCCTACCTAATGGGAAGACACTTCAAGGTAAAAACGGATCATGATAGCCTTAAATACTTTTTAGAACAAAGATTATCCTCTGAAGAGCAACAAAAGTGGGTCACAAAGATGTTGGGTTATGACTTTGAAATCATCTACAAAAAAGGGAAGCAAAATGTGGTGGCAGATGCACTCTCAAGAAAGGATGAGGATGTGGAAGCATTGTTGTGTGCCATTTCTATTATCCAACCAGATTGGATAAACGAAGCAAGGGAGGAATGGAAGAATGACGAAGAAGTGTGGGCACTTATTCGAAAGCTACAACAAGATTCCAGTACTTCTGATACATTTAGCTGGCAAAATGATTCGTTATGGTACAAAGATCGCTTATACCTCTGTAAGAATTCCCAGCTAAAACAAAAGATTCTTATGGAATTGCACACTTCTCCCTTAGGAGGGCACTCAGGATTTTTAAAAACTTACCACAGGGTTAAGAAGGAATTTTTTTGGGATGGCCTTAAATCAGATATTCAAAAGTTTGTGGCGGAATGTTTGGTTTGCCAGCAAAATAAAGTTGAAACAATTAAGACACCAGGTCTATTACAACCTTTATCCATTCCAAGCCAACGTTGGGAGGAGGTTTCAATGGATTTTATCACAGGTTTACCCAAGTCTGAGGGAAAGAGTGTCATCATGGTGGTAGTTGACAGACTTACCAAGTATGCACACTTTTGTGCATTATCACATCCATTTAAAGCCAGTACAGTTTCTACTGCATTTATGGAAACAGTTCAAAAGCTACATGGAAACCCAAAGATTATTGTAAGTGACAGAGATCCCATTTTCACTGGAAATTTTTGGACAGAATTATTTTCTTGTCTTGGTACTCAGTTAGCTCATAGCTCATCTTATCATCCTCAATCTGATGGGCAAACTGAGATAGTAAACAAATGTTTGGAAGGATATCTTCGTTGCTTTGTATCTGATAAACAGACACAATGGGTCAAATGGTTGCCTCTGGCTGAATGGTGGTATAACACTTCCTTCCATACAGCAACAAAAATGACCCCATTTATGGCACTTTATGGGTATCAACCACCATCCATCACATCATATTTAAGAGAAAATTCTAAGGTTCAGGCAGTGGAACATCACATCGAACATCAACAACAAGTCCTCCAACTCTTAAAGGATAACCTCGTGTTGGCACAAAATAGAATGAAACAACAGGCAGATCAACATCGCAGTGAAAGAAGTTTTGATGTAGGTGATTGGGTATTCCTACGGCTACAACCATATAAGCAAATGTCCCTAAAGCAAGCTAAGAAGGATAATAAATTATCACCAAAGTATTATGGTCCGTACAAGGTGTTGGAAAAGGTTGGTACTATGGCATACAAATTGGAGCTTCCTGCAGCTTCTCGATTGCACCCAGCTTCTCGACAAGCTCCCAATTCAAACAATATTGCCAGAACTTGACGAGGAAGGAAAAATTATATTGGAACCGGAAGCAGTCACAGAAACAAGAACTCGACAGCTACGAAATCGATCAA
This sequence comes from Pinus tabuliformis, assembly GCA_031772625.1. Classification (NCBI taxonomy): domain Eukaryota; kingdom Viridiplantae; phylum Streptophyta; class Pinopsida; order Pinales; family Pinaceae; genus Pinus; species Pinus tabuliformis. The sequence continues at coordinate 835,199,573 of CM062815.1, forward strand.
TTTCAGAGTATCTTATCAAGTGGAAGAACTTATCCGCTGAAGATTCCACATGGGAGGATGAGAATTTTATGCAGAAGTATCCAGAACTACTCAAGCGTTGAGGACAACACTTTTTTGAAGGAGAGGGGCATGTTGGGTCCCTATAATACTAGTGATTACCCCATTACTATTGTAGTTATACCCCTTATTTATATTGTTGTGCCCCTATTACCCCCATATTGCTATTTCTGTGCCCCATAGAATCCCTCTATTGTTATTTTTGTGGCTTTATATTATTATTGTTAGGTCGGCTGGATTATATTGTGACTCCTTAGACTCCTATATATAGAAAGGAGGTTTTGTCATTTGTATCATCCAAGAATTGTTCATTTATGTAATGTAAAGGAGGTTGCCCCCTCGAAGAGGCTGAATTCTAAGGCGTGGATCTCTCTTTTCTATCTTTTTGTGAGCTGGTTTCATAACAGTCTGGATATGTTTTGTCAAGGCACCAACCTTGGATATGAATCGCCCTGCCGCCTGTCGGGCGGCGGCGAGGGCGGCCTGGGTGGTGCCTGCACAAGGCGCCGTCGTGCCGGCGCCGCCCGGGCCACCCTGCCCCCGCCCGGAAGGTGGCAGGGCGATTCTCGGAATTGCCCTGCCGCCTGCCGGGCGGGGGCGCGGGCGGCCCCGGTGACGGGGTGAGGGCGGGCGGGTGAGGGCCCGGGCGGGGGAGGGTGGGGGGTAAGTAGGGCGCCCGGAGGGTGGGGCGGGCAGGTGAGGGCGCCGGGAGGGGTGGGGCGGGCGGTTGAGGGGGGGGGGGGGGGGGGGGGGGGGGGTGGTGGGGCGGGAGGGGTGGGGCGGGCGGTGAGGGCGGCCGGGGGGGGGCGGGTGGGGGGGGGGGGGGGGGGTGTGGGTGAGGGCGCCGAGAGGGGTGGGGCGGGTGGGTGGGGCACCGGGCAGGGGTGGGGGGGGTAGGTGAGGGGGGGGGGGCGGGTGAGGGCGCCCGGGCCAGGCGGGCGGGTAAGGGGGGGGTAGGTAGGGCGCCCGGAGGGGTGGGGCGGGCGGGTGAGGGCGCCCGATGGGCCGGGCGGGCGGGCAGGCGTGGGGCGCACCCATGGGTATTAAGCAAATGAGGTTGACCAGGCCCACCATGCTCATGATAGATGTAATTGTTATTTTGGCTCAAGAAAATTATTAATTTAAAAAAAAAAAATCATTAAACTAATTTAATATAAAAGTTTTCAAGGAAAAAAATTTAACTTACCTTTTAATTGTGAGAATTCTTCGTTGAATATGTTGTTAATAGCGATTTAGCTGCTCCACAAATTCACGAGTCTTTCAACGATTTTCAGAAAGCCTGGATGTGATGTGAGTAATAGTGATAATGAAATTTTAATATATAAGTGAAGTTACTGAGATGTTTTAGTGTACGGTTAATATGGGATAATTTGTTTTACAATATTATAAAGTGAATATTATAGATTTGTTTTACAACGGGTTGAATGTGGGATAATTCGTTTTAAAATATTATAAAGTGAATATTGTAGTATTGGAAAGCGAATATTATAAGGTTTAACTATTAAAATAATTAATGTAGAAGTTGTAGTGTACAATTTTAATTATGATTTCATAAAAAAATTTAATTTACATTTTTCAATTAATTGTAGAACAAAATAATGAAGGTAAATAAATTTAACAGACTTTTTGGAGGGAAATATTTTCGCGAAACTTTTTGGAGGGAAATATTTTTGCGAAACTTTTTGGAGGGAAATATTTTCGCGAAATTTTTTGGAGGGAAAATTTCATTCTTTAAGCTATATAATATCTTTAGGAGTCTCTCCATTTGTATCATTCAACATCTTCTATTTGAAAGGGATGGATTGTTCTGATAGTGAAGTTTCGATTTATACACCATCAACTTCTTCATCGCATAACAACTCTATTCATATTGATGAATATAGTGGGAATTCTTCCACTATGAATAGAAAGTCAATTCTTCCACTTAGTCCTGATTCTAAGGACTATGAGAGCAACACTGAAGAAAGAGGGGATGGAGAATTTCAAATAAATAAAGAGTCACAGATTCCACTTAGTCCTACTTCTAAGAACTATGAAAGCCGCAGTGATGAAGAGCATGATGGTGAAGTTCAAAAGAACGGAGTGCCACGATGTCCACTTAGTCCTAATTCTGAGGACTATGAGAGCAACAGTTTTGAAGAGCATGATGGTGAAGTTCAAAAGAATGGAGGGTCACGGTGTCCACTTAGTCCTAATTCTGAGGACTATGAGAGTAGCAGTTTTGAAGAGCATGATGGTGAAGTTCAAAAGAATGGAGTGTCAGGGTGTCCACTTAGTCCTAATTCTGAGGACTGTGAGAGCAGCAGTTTTGAAGAGCATGATGGTAAAGTTCAAAAGAAGGGAGTGTCACGGTGTCCACTTAGTCCTAATTATGAGGACTATGAGAGCAGCAATTTTGAAGAGCATGATGGTGAAGTTCAAAAGAATGGAGTGTCACAGTGTCCACTTAGTCCTAATTCTAAGGACTATGAGAGCAGCAATTTTGAAGCGCATGATGGAAAATTTCAAAAGAATGGAGTGTCACGATGTCCACTTAGTCCTAATTCTGAAGACTATGAGAGCAGCAGTGATGAAAAGCATGATGTTGATTTTCAAAAGTATGGAGTGTCAAAGTGTCCACTTAGTCCTAATTCTAAGGACTATGAGAGAAGTAGTGATGAAAAACATGATGTTGATTTTCAAAAGTATGGAGTGTCACGGTGTCTAGTTAGTCCTAATTCTAAGGACTATGAGAGCAGAAGTGATGAAGAGTGGGATGATGAATTTCAAAAGATTGGAGTACCACAGTGTCCACTTAGTCCTAATTTTGCGGACTATGAGAGCAATAGTTATGAAGAGCGTGATGATGAATTTCAAAAGAATGGAGTGTCACTGTGTCCTCTTAGTCCTAATTCTAAGGACTATGAGAGCAACAGTGATGAAGGACAGGATGATGCACTTAGTCCTAATTCTAATGAGTATCAAGTAGCAGTGACAAAGGACTGGATGTAGCATCTTCAATAAGTAAATAGTCACATTTTCAACGTAGTCCTAATTCTATGGACTATGAGAGTAGCACTGGCAACGCATATGAGGAAGAATATCCATTAAACATCGAGTCAGATTTTCCATTCAGTCCGAATTCTAAGGACTACGACAGTAGCACTGAAGAAGCAGAAGATGAAGAATATCCTCCAAGTCAATATTTGAAAAGCATAACTGATCATAGTGTGGATAACATTCCTCTTAATGATGATGAAAAGCCTTATACAAATGATGATCAAATGATGGAGATGTTGCCAAGAAATATTGTATCAAGGATTAGGAGCAGACCTTTTCGTATCAATGCAAGTTTTTCTAGTTATACAAGGGGTAGAGAAGAATATCTGACGATAAGAAGTTCTATCAGTGCTCTCATTTCAAGTGAATGTTGCCAAAAATATTGCTTGAAACATATGGATTTCAAATTTGCATTAGAAAGAAAGAAGAGATATTTGTCAATGAATAAAAGCATGCAAAATTCATATTTAGTTGGGTGCATGCAATCTACATTGTAGGGTTATGATTATCATATTGGGACTTTTTTTATCTGTAGAAAAGGTTTCAAAATGTTTCATTCGCTTGGGAATTTTTGTCTCTCGAGAATTCAAGAAAATTTGGAAAAGGATCCCACATTTTATTCAGAAGTATGTCATAAAAGACAATTTGGTCCATTATCAAATATTGCAATGTCATGGATGAAAGATTTCTTTTCAAAGCATGGAGAGTGTATGCCAAATAGAGAGACAATACATATTCCAGATAATTTTTCAAGACGAGAAATCTACAACTTATACAAAGAATATGCAGAAGGTGCTGAGGGACATGGCCAGTTTATTACATATCAATATTTTGTGAAGGTATGGAAGGAAGAATTCAACAATGTCCGTACTCCTAAGAAGACAAGGGTGGGGATTTGCAGTACATGTGCTTCTCTTAAATAAAAAAGGGACAAATGTGAAGGCTCAGAAAGAGGTAAGCGTTCATAACTTTAACTTTTAAAATTGTATAGTCATCAACTATGAAAACATATTTCTTAATGAATCTCTTTTATGTTGTGTAGATTTAATTGTCAAACAACTTCAGGAGCATCGCGAACAACAAAAAAATGAAAGGAAGAAGTTGTACAAGCATCGAAAGAAGTGTTATGATAATCTGAATAAATATTTGGGTTTGATAATTGATGGTATGGACCAGAAGAAAACACTTTTACCACATTTTGTTCGCACACCCAAAAATTTACATGAGGAAAACTTTATTCAATTTCACTTGGTCGGTTGTATGGTCTTCAATGGGAAAATGTTGCCAAGGGTGTACTTCACAGCTCCAAATATTCATAATGATGCAAATCTGACCATAACCATAATTCATGATGTGATTTCTCATTGGTCTGGTAATCTTCATGAAGTTTTGTATCTGCAATTGGACAACACTTGCCGTGAAAACAAAAATCAGGTTGTTTTTGGATATCTAAACATGCTTGTTGAATTGAGAATTTTTCAAAAGGTAAAGGTTGGTTTCCTTCTTGTTGGGCACACTCATGACCATATTGATAAGATGTTCAGTCTTTTTTCAGTCACATTGAGGAGGAAGGAAGTTGGGAGCTTGCCATCACTAATTGAATGTATTAAGAAATCATACATGCCAGAGCCTACTTTTGATGTGTTGGAAGAAACTGTTGACATGCGAAGGTTTATTATGGGATCATATGGTGAGGGGAAATGCATTGAACAACTTAATGACATTAGCTTCCAACATCAATTTCGTATCAAAAAAATTGATTGGAAAACACTAATATGGGGCAAGAAGTATTCAACTACTACAGAATGGGCACCGTCATCAGGTTTGCAATTTTTGAAGTTCATTCCAGATCATCCAATATTTGCATCAAAAATATTGTTATTACAATCAGTTGGTGAAGTTCCGAATGCACGCAGACAAAAGAGGGCTATAAATTATTATGATTGCCTGGAAGAAATTAAAAATGTATTAGATATACATATGAGTACTTTGACATTGCTGATTCAGTTTGGTGGGAGTCATTTTTCAATAATCAAAGTGATATCATTTCGACAACAACAAATGAAGATATACCTTTGAAAAATCCATTTATTTGGCCACAAAATGTGTCGAATGAACATGAGGAAGTAAACATTGTTGAACAACAACAATCTCAAGGTATTATTAATTCTTCACAGGCAGCGGAAAGAGAGATGTATATTGGTTCCAGAAGATCTAGTGCACAACGTGAAGCCATGGAAGACCTTTATAGGGGTTTAGTACAGGATATTAGGGAGGGTTGCATGATTGCAGTGCTAGCAGATGGAGATCCCAATGGCTATCCATTTTGGGTTGCTAAAGTTATAAAGGTATTTACAGAAAATGAGGATGTTACAAGTGTTGAAGTACATTGGTATGCCACAAATACACACCCATTCAATGGTGTGTATAAGCCAGAGATGGTAGTTGACAAAAAAATGGCGGAAAAAGAAAAAGAAAGGGTACAAATGTAAATCGCCGCCGCACAGACATATTAAAATTGGAGGATGTAGACATACTTGTTTATGACTTCAATTTAACAAAGAGAGGAACTCTTCGCTTCAAGATGATAGAGATTCTGAAAAGGTTGTTACCAGAAGGAATAGTGTTGACATGGGAGTCACCTGAAACCAGTCGTAGATCTAGAAGAATTTTGAAACCTGAAATGTTGGGCATGCATGTGGACTCAAATGGGGCACTAGTTGACGAAAGAGAAGAATATGGAACATCTTTGTCAGCATCCAGTCACTCATCTGAACATGTGAATTCTGATGGTGTGCCAGAAAACATGAGTGATTTTGAATAGTTGTTTAAGACAGTTTATATAACTGATGTATGCATCGTATCTTCAAATAAAATTAATGTTTTCCATATGGTGTTAAATGAGAAGTTATGAGGCATTTTTATGTTGTTGGATTATATGTCTTAATTATGATAAATTTTATTGTTTAAAATATCTACAATGCAATATTAAATTAGAGATATAATGTATGTTTTATTCAATATACAAATAATGACTTTTGAATGCATTTAGTGATGTAATTTGTTCATAATGTCATGGTTTTTTAATTTTATAGTTGAAAATTTTTCATTTTTTTTTGTATCTAGCATGTTATGGTTGAAAACATATTAAATTTATACTTAGGAAAGAAAAATGATATTCTACCAAAAACATTAGTGTGTTTTTTCCCTCATAAACAACTTTGTTTGACACATAAAAATTTGGTTTTATTAGCATTTTTTTTTAAATTTTGAAAATTGACCCTAAAAAAAATCATTGTTCCAGTGTCATCACTTTCATTTTGAACCTATATTTTGCACAAAAATTTCATAGTAAATTTTGTAGTCACTGGCATTTTAAAACATGTTCAAAATTGACGCCTAAAAAATAAAAACATCGTTCCAATATACACACTTTTCGTTTTGAGCACTATTTTTGATGTTTTTTGGGGGTTTTTTGGCCAGAGTTCCCATAGTTCCCGTTTCAAAGTTTACATTCTTGAAAGTGGTTGAGTTCTTAAGGGAGAATATATTCTACAAGTTTGAGTACCCTAGAGAACTAATGATTGATCAGGGAGCTCAATTCAAATCACACCTGATTGAGAATTTGTTGAGGCAGCATAAGATCAAACATAAGAAGTCAACTGCTTATCATCCTCAAGCCAATGGACAAGTAGAGGTTACTAACAGAGCATTGGAAGGAATCCTCACCAAGGTTGTGAGCAGCAGCAGGAAAGATTGGATTGACAAACTAGTGGAGGCTAGTTGGGCCTATAATACAACCTCGAAGATGACCATTGGCTTCACACCTTATGACTTGGTCTATGGAAAGAAGCCTTTGTTCTCCATTGAGTTTGAGTATATCACTTTGAGAATGGTATCACAATTCGATTTGGATGTTACAAAGGCACAACAAGAGAGGTTGCTCCAACTCAATGGTTTGGATGAATTTAGGATGCAGGCCCTCCTACACACTAAAGTTGTTCAAGTACAGAGAAAGGTTTGGCATGACAAAAACATCAAGGAAAAGGTTTTTCAAGAAGGAGATTGGGCTCTTCTATATGACTCTAGGTTCAAGGACTTCAAGGGAAAATTGTTAACTAGGTGGTCGGGCCCATATCTTATAGAAAAGTGCCATGACAATGGGGCTGTTAAAATCAGGACCATTGATGAAGAAGGTATACCCTTGCTTGTCAATGGATACAGATTGAAAGCCTATAAAAGATCTTTGTCAAGGGAGGAATTCATCAGTACCATCAGTAAGGAAGTGAATGTGCTTGGAAGTGTCTCAGCTTCTAGCTCACCAAATTCTTGAAGACTATTTTTATTTTTGAAAAAAAAAAAAACAACAAAACAAACAATAAGGGACCTAGGTGAAAACCTCTATGAGGCACCCGAGGCCAATTTTTGTGTTGAAAACCTCCTTGAGGCAGCCCAGGAGTGGAAAAAAGGAAAATAAAAAGATCCATGGGTGAAAACCTCCCTTGAGGAGCCTAGGGCAGGAAAACAGGCTGAAAACCTCCTTTAAGGTGACCTTTGTGTCTTTCAAAACAAAACAAAAAGAGAGAGAGGAAAAGAAAAACGAAGTGCCATGGAAGGGACCTCAAACCTACCCACTAATAAAATTCTGTGATTTTTGCAGGTTTTTAAGAACAACAAAGGACTCATACTTCAAGGGACAACAAACCAAGCATCGTACAAAATATTTCTCCATCCATTTCATATTGTTCATGCCTACATGTCCCCATCATCCATCTCCACCTTCAGGCATCAAAAAACCAATTTTTGTGCTTTTTTCTAGCTTTTTACATGATTTCTTGTAGCTACTACAAGAAGATCCTGTAGTACTACAAGATGTCCTGAAATACCACAGGAAAGGGATCTTGATTAAAAAAAATGATGCAGGCCTATTCTAGGTTGAAAAAGGGGGACCCTACACCTCTCACCCAACATCAACTCATGTCCATACCTACCCCTGTGTCTATAATATATATATATATATATATATATATATATATATATATATATATATATATATACACAGGAAGCAGTAAAAATTATATACAAAAAAAAGGAGAATCTAGAGGACATGTCATCACTGGCCTCACCCATCCATCACTCCATCTACTTCACCACCATTTCTCCACTCCTACACCACCACCCAACCTCCCTCTAAGTGAAAAAAAAACAAAAAAATAATGAAGAAAAGGTAGCTATAGGGTTTCATGTAGCAGCTACAGGATCTCTTGTAGCAGCTACAGGGTCTCCTGTAGCAGCTATAGAATCTCTTGTAGCAGCTTGTGTTATGACTGCAACAAGCCTAAGTTGCATTCTCCTTCACCATCCATGCAAATAAAGAGATCTAGCATCACTGCAGGCATTTTGGCTCCTATCCAGAGCTCAACTACAGCAGAAAAGACAAAGCACCTACACACAACAACAAAGCAGACATCTACATCAATAGGGAAAAAAAAAGAGAGAGCCCAAAGGAGAGTACTCCCTTGAACAAGAAGCATAGCAAGGTCATCCTCCAGCTTGCATCAACTAGTAAATGTAGGCACAGGTATGGCACCTCACCCAAACTCATCCCTAGGTATGATATGCTAAAAGTGTAAGGAATGTGAAAAAGTTCTTTTATAAGCTCGAGGTGGCCAGTTAACTTGACCACCCTCAGCTCGAAGATAAAAAGTAAACTTCCGGTTAACATGCCACATTGGAGGGTCACATCAAGGAGCATTAGTCGAAAAGGTGGTTGATTTAGTTATGTGAGAGTGGGTGATAATTACGAGGGGTGACTGCATGATCACCAACGGTGGGCCAACGGTCCGAATGAGGAAATCTCGTACACTGCCAGCCAACATAGCGCTTCAAGGAATTGACCTCAAATAGAAAAAATTCCAAACTTTCATGCACCCATCGTTCATTTCGAGATCAAAGAGACCGGGACCACCTTGGGGAGACATAGAGGAAGAAAACTCTGTTTTGGCCACACTACAAGAAACTACAGGAAACCCAGGGAGCTACAAAAAGGACTGGAGATTCACAAGAAATAGGTAAGGGGGTGCCTAGGGTCCAATTGTTTAACAATTCTCATCATCTAGAGCATCACAGTGAAAGGTAGGTGGCCCATATATCTTATGTTTTTAACTTGATTGCTAGGGAAGAAAAAGAGGGACAAGTCTAAAATTTTCTAGTAGTTATAGTGGGCTTGGAGTTTAGATAGAATTTTGTGAAGTTAAAAGAAAATTGTGTGGAGTTAGGAGGGGGTCAAACTTGCATTCATCCACCAAAAATTTTAAACTCTCAGTCACCCTGAACTCACACTAAGGCCAACCTACAAAACTTCTTACGGTCAGCTAATCAGAGAAGAGAAACTATGTGGGGTTCAACAGAAGGGAACCCATAGACACATCTAAGATCCACCTCCATCCCCCTTTGGTATAAATATTTAGAAGGAATCATTGGTTGGGATTCTTTGAGCTGCTCAGAGGGTATAATGATGATATAGCTCAAGAATTTTCCATGGCACTCAACCCTTGGGCTAGAACCAGTGCTACTACTGTGGTAAGAGGGTTGTTGTTAAAATTGGCAACTAGGGCCAAACTCCATGTGGGTCATCTTGTTTATGGCAACTGATATTTTTCTCGGACTCCTCTCATCGAGAGGTATAGGATTGATCTAAAGATCATCCAATTCCAATAAGTATTCATGGAGATATGAATTTACTTGTGTTATGGGACAATTCGTCAAGGTTGGCCAACAACCAAATAACCCCCACTTGTGCTCAACGTTTTAGTATAATAGGAGGTGGCTTAATAATCATTTAGACAAACACTTCACTCTTGATTTCTCTCCACTTGTTTTTGGTTTTAGTGGCAAGAGAAATCTAAGAGGATGAATCCCTAATCGTAGGTCAATAAGGATGCCCTAGCCATACGCTGTCCAGAGAAAGGTCTAAAATGCAGACATGAAGATTATAATGATTCCCTAGCCATACGTTGTCCAGAGAAAGGTCTAAAACATAGAAATGAAGATGATAATGATGCCCTAGCTATACACTGTCCAGAGGAATCCTAAAATGCAATCATGAAGGACATTTGGTCGAAGTAAAGAGGCTCCTATGTGTTGCCCAAACCTGCCCATATACGTTGCCTAAAGGATACCCTAACTACAGTCAAAGGAGGCTACTTAGCCACAACAAAGAAAGGAAATCTAACACTGTTTAGGAGATCTTCTATACAGAACAAGATTTGTTGTCATGTGAAGGCCTTAAAGAGCCCTAGTCGCAAATCTAGTAGACCTAGCCACAACAAAGAGAAATGTCCTAGACGCAGCAAGAAGAGACAGCATGAGGACGACGTGGAGAGCCTAGATTAGAGGTCGAGTTGATGTGAGAATGTCGATTGGTTTGAGGGTTTTTTGAGGATGCAAACAGGCCCAAGAACAGGGTTGTATCATGGGACAAGGAGCTGGAGATTAGGCTGAGTTAAGGAGGCTCCTCGCAAGCCTATCTTGAATGAAATTCAAGAGCACCAAGATGTTGGAGTAAAGACAGTTAGGGCACTTCTATTTGAGCCGCAGAGAGAGGCTACTACTGCGTAGAAAAATAGGCTATGTAGGAGCTGTGTGTAGGGTTGTTAGGCCATGTATCTGTAGGAGCTTGATCAAGGCTGTTTGGACAACAATCAAGGTAAGGAAATCTATTTTTGGGTAAGCTGTAAATGAAAAATGAACTGTGATAGGCAACGAGAATAATCGATGGATCTGTTAGGACTGTTGCAACAATCATAACCCAAATCAATTACATTGGCATTGCTATGTTCTAGGCTGCATGCCATAGCACCATAGAAAGCAACCTTGGTATCTTAGGATGAATGTTGTAAGTATATAACAGTGGTATGCATAGTGCAGCAGTATGAAAGATGCAACTCAGTGAGACACAGTGATCGTGCATCATGGTGCAGCTTTGTGATGTTGTACATGGTATGCATAGTGCAGCAGTATGAAAGATGCAACTCAGTGAGACATAAATATGGTGCAGCGTGGTGCAGCTCTGTGATGTTGGACATGGTATGCATAGTGCAATAGTATGAAAGATGCATCTCAGTGAGACACAGTGATGGTGCAGCATGGTGCTGCTCTGTGATGTTGGGCATGGTGCAACACAATGGTAGGTTTTGCATGGTGATGGATTCACCTTGGAGGATCAGTTGAAGCAACATGCCTTCAATTGAGTTCAATTAAGCTACCTCATGTGTCATCTTCTTAGAGATGATCTCTGCTCTTATTTAGATAAGTCAAAATGTTGACTTCTGATGTATATGTACTATCTCTCTGCTAAACTATTGAAGAACATATAAGAAGAATTGATCAAGGGTTTCCCCACATTGGGGTTTGTCCCTGGCTAGCGCCACATCTTGTGTCCTCTTGTCTTCTGCGATTCATGTTTATGTTCTATCTACAATTTACTATTATGCTGATGTGATTGCTAATCTGGAAAAGGTATTGAGCTAACTGTGACAATTGAAATAAATTGCTCTAAGCAAAGAACATACCTCAAATTAACATGGTTTCAGAACTGAGGCAAAGACAAAGCCCAAGCGAGTGAAAGAGAAATCACCGAAGACAGTTGGAAAGGACAAAAAGGCTCAATGGGTTCTTCATCCCTCTTCAAATTCACCAAGGATGAAGTCGAAGCAGAGAATAATATCCAAGTGGTGCAGCGGAAGCTTCTGATGGCTTACCTAAAGATCACTTCAATGGGAAGTCTGGATATAAGGGTAGAAGGAAAGGCATATGCCTTGCTTGCAATAATTTCGGCCATTATGCGAAGGAGTGTCTGAATGGTTGGGACACATCACTTGATGATAACAATCATTCCAGGGACATCTTCAATGATTGGAGGAATGACAGGTAATGCATGACATCAAGGAAATGGTTAAATCTTCAAAGAAAGCAAGGAACCCCAGGTATGAAGAATCAAATGTTGTTATATTGGCCCTCTCCTCCAGACTCTTTGGGAATCTGTAGTGCTTCAAGGCACTTCATTGGATAGAAGGGTACTCTCTCAAATTTGGTAGAGATGGAAGCAATCGTGGGATTATACTTGGAGTCAATTCCACCTATCCCGAAAGGGTGTAGGGAATGTTACCCCTTAATTGAATAAGGGTAACTCGTTTCATTTAAAATAATCTCTTTATGTCCCTGATCGCAAGGAGAAACCGGTGTCCATTTCAGAAATGGAAGTCAAAGGTTTCAAGGTGGTATTCATCGATGGAAAGGTACGTGTTTGAAAATAGAATTTTCAAAGTTGTTTTTATCCTTGAGTTCGGGATTGGAAATTTGTATAAAGTTGCAGAAAGTCCATTGGGGACCATGTGAGTTGACACATCTTACCAGAGTTCTGCTTATGGGGCCCTACTCGATGTGAGTCAAATGGTGACAGGGATGCCTAAATTCAAGAAGAGCATGAAGGTACATGTCCGAGATGTACCAAAGGAAAATCTTACAAGGGGACCATTCCCATCATGTAGCAAGCCCAAAGGGTTTGAAACATCCCGAGGGGTTTGAGATTCATGATCAGGAATCTCATGTATGCAAGTTGAAGAAAGCTCTCTATGATTTAGAATTAATGCCCTGGGCTTGATATGAGAGGATTGATAGTTGTTTGATGAAGCTGAGATTCACTAGGAGTGAAACCACTCCAAACCTTTGCTTGAAGGTTGTGGATGATAGACCTCTCATACTGGCACCTTCTAAGGACGACCTATTTCTGACAGGTGCAAACCCTCTCATTTGCAAAAGTAAGAGGGAGTTGGATTATGGACTTGGAATGGTGAAATGAAAGCTCGTGACTACCTTGATGGAGCTTAACTTTCAGAAGTTATGTGGTAGGGATGTCGGACCTGATTTGGGAAATGCCTCTGAGTTTCATAAACTCATTCTAGCATTGATGTTCTTGGTGAACTTCCGTCTAGATATATGTCTTGCAGTTAGCATGTTGAGCTCATATATGGTTGAGCCTCACTGGATTGGTGTCAAGAATCTTCTTATATATCTTCAGGGCACAATCTCTCATGGATTGAAATAGACTGTTGGAAATGTGAAGCTGCATGATTATTTGACTGCGGACTAGGCAGGCAGTTTAGAGAATCGCAACAGAACTTCTGAGTGCTGATTCTCTTTGGGTCTGCTACGATATCCCGGATGATCAGGAAGCAAAAGACAGTTGCTTTGAGCACCTCTTAGACCGAATACATAGCTACGAGTATGACCTCGTGTGAAGCTGCCTAGTTGAGGAAGCTCTTCAATGAGATGTTTGTACACATGATGGATACCACGTGATCTTCTGTGTCAACCATAGGAGGATTTTATTATTGAGGAATCTCGTATTATATGATCACTCCAAGCATATAGACATCAGGTACCACTTTATCTGGGATATGGTACATCAATGAGAAAGAAGGCTCCATCACATTGGGACTAATGTGTAGGTCGCCGACATTCTATCGTATCCCTTGGGAAAGGTAAATTTTGTGACATTCCGGGAACGGCTAGGAGTCATGGAGAGACTCTCTCCTAAGGGTCCTATATGATATGGAAATTGAGATCTAGGAGCTCCGGGGGGCTTGGGGTACATCATGGACCGATGAGCAACCATAGGGTGAGTGGTCGAGCCTTTCCCTAGTGGTTTGCTATGTAGGAAAGATGAGTGGTTCATCCTTCTCCCGCCGAGACATAATCATAGGGTGAGTGGTTCAACCTTCCCCTAGTGTTTTGTTGTGTACATGGTGAGTGGTTCAACCTTCCCCTGGGATACCCCTTGCGACATGCAGGAAGGATGAGTGGTTCATCCTTCTCCTACTGAGACATCCTACCCATGCAGTCTGGGACTCATGGGAAGTACCTCTCATCTGGCCAATGAGCAGGGAAATGCAGATAGGGACCATAGTAGTACCGATGGATGCATCGTATTACTACCATACTCCCTATGCTAGGATGATATTGATCTAGGATCAATGAAACTGAGTTCGGGTCAGTATGAGTGGTTTGAGACACTTTCTTTTGATATTGATCTGGGATCAATGAAACTGACTTCGGGTCAGTATGAGTGGTTTGAGACACTCTCTTTTGATATTGATCTGGGATCAATGAAACTGACTTCGGGTTAGTATGAGTGCTTTGAGACACTCTCTTGTGATATTGATCTGGGATCAATGAAATTGGCTTCGGGTCAGTAAAAGTGATATAACTCACTCTCTTTTGGAATTGATCTGGGATCATTAAGAGTGGTATGACACACTCTCTTCATATGGGACTGACTTCGGGTCAGTAGAGAATGGTATGAGACATTCTCAATCAATTCTTATTTTTCATGGTTCAGTAGAGCATAGCAGAGTTGAGCATAGAAAAGTTGAGCATAGCATAGTAGAGCATAGCAATGTAATGCAAGGCACTGATGGCAGAGATAGTATAGTCTGGTAGATGGATCAGCAGATGGAGTTCTCCCTAGTTGAGAGGGAGTGTTAAAATTGGAAACTAGGGCCAAGCTCCATGTGGGTCATCTTATTTATGGTAGCTGATATTTTTCTTGGATTCCTCTCAATGAGAGGTGTAGGATTGATCTAAATATAATCTGATTCCGATAAGTATTCATGGAGATATAAATTTATTTTTGTTATGGGACAATTCGTTAAGGTCGGCCAACAACCAAATAACTCCCACTTCTGCTCAACGTTTTAGTATAAAAGGAGGTGGCTTGATCATTATTTAGACACACACTTCACTCTTGAATTCTCTCCGATTGTTTTGGGTTTTAGTGGCAAGAGAAATCTAAGAGGATGAAGCCCTAATTGCAGGTCAAGAAGGATGCCCTAGCCATACGTTGTCCAAAGAAATGTCTAAAACGCAGACATGAAGATTATAATGATGCCCTAGCCATACGTTGTCCAGAGAAAGGTCTAAAACGCAGACATGAAGATGATAATGATGCCCTAGCTATAATTTGTCCAGAGGAAGCCTAAAACGCAGTCATGAAGGAGATCTGGCCATAGTAAAGAGGCTCATATACACAACCTAAAGAGGCTCATATACGCTGCCCAAATCTGCCCTTATATGCTGCCTAAAGGATGCCCTAACCACAGTCAAAGGAGGCTACTTAGCCACTGCAAAGAAGGGAGATCTACCACTTTTTAGGAGAACTTCTATACGCAACAAGATCCGCTATCATGTGGAGGCCTTAAAGAGCCATAACCTTAGATCTAGTAGGCCTAGCCACAAAAAAGAGAAATGCCCTAGCCACATCATGAAGAGACAACATGAGGACAACATGGAGAGCCTATATTAGAGGTTGAGTTGTTGTGGAGATGTGGATTGGTTTGAGGGTTGTTTGAGGGTGCAAACAGCCCAAGAACAGGGATGTCAAGGGATAAGGAGTTGGAGATTAGGCCGAGTTAAGGAGGCTGCTGGCAGGCTTATCTTGAAGGCAATTCAAGAGCACCGAGATGCTAGAGTAAAGACAGTTAAGGCACTTCTCTTTGAGCCTTAGAGAGAGGCTACTACTATGTAGGAAAAGAGGTTGCTTAGGAGCTGTGTGTAGTGTTTGTTAGGCCAAGTATCTACAGGAGCCTAATCAAGGTTGTTTGGACAACGATCAAGATAAGGAAATCTGTTTTTGGGTAAGTTGTAGATGACAGTTGAACTGTGATAGGTAGTGAGCCTAATTGATGAATCTATTAGAACTGTTGTAGAAATCATAACCCAAATAAGCTACATTGGCATTGTTATGTGCTAGACCACAGGCCATAGGACCATAGCAAGCAACCTTGGTATCTTAGGATGAGTTTTGTAAGTATATAAAAATGGTATGCATAGTGCAGTAGTATGAAAGATGCATCTTAGTGAGACATAGTGATGATGTCGCATGGTGCAACTCTATGATGTTGGACATGGTATACATAGTGCAGCAGTATGAAAGAAGCATCTCAGTGAGACATAGTGATGGTGCAACATGGTGCAGCTCTATGATGCTGGACATGGTGTAACATAATTTTAGGTGTCGCATGGTGATGGAGTCACCTTGGAGGATCAGTTGGAGCAACATACCTTCAACTGAGTTTAGTCAAGCTACCTCATGTGTTATCTTCTTAGAGATGATCTCTGTGCTTATTTAGATAAGTCAAAATGTTGACTTCTATTGTATATGTACTATCTCTCTCTCTCTCTCTCTATGTTGAACTATTGAAGAACATATAAAGAATTGATCAAGGGTTCCCCACATTGGGGTTTGTCCCTAACTAGTGCCACATCTTGTGTCCCCTTGTCTTGGCTTGTCTTCTGCGATTCATGTTTATGTTCTATCTGCAATTTACTATTATGTTGATGTGATTGTTAATCTGGAAAAGATATTGAGCTAACTGTGAAAATTGAAATAAATTTCTCTAAGCATAAAACATACCTAAAATTAGCAGTTGTCAATTACAATTAACCCTTAGGTGATTAGTAGAGTCACTACACTTCCTTAATGGGTGCAATGGAGAAGGGAGGATAAGGCTAGAAACTCTTTTGCTAAGAAAACCTTTTTCCTAGATGATGAAGAGCCAATTGAGGACAAAAATGTTGGAAATACTGGGGGGGTGAATCAGTATTTGTTTTCAATTGTTATTTTACCAGCTAAAACATTTATATTCAGAACACAAGATGAAAAAGAAGAATAAATGCTTTTATTAATATAATCTTTGCAATAAAATAGATACAATATATATATATATATATATATGATTCCAATCTGTTTCCAAGCACCAACTTGGACTTTTGTGAGGCTCCAACCTCCAGAGCACCAACTCTGTTTTGTCAAGGCACCAACCTTGGACTTAGGAGCACCAATCCTTCCAGTTCTGAGGCACCAGCCTCAAGGGCTCCAAACCTCTGCTGCAAATTGTCTGGATATGTTTTGTCAAGGCACCAACCTTGGATATAGGAGCACCAACTCCAAGGACACCAATCCTTCAAGCTTCTGAGCCACTAACCCTAAGGGCTCCAACCCTCTTGTCAAGGCATGTTTGATAGTAATATTCTGCTCTTAGAACTCTTCTTTACTGAGTTATGCATGTTTACAGCTTCACTATAGTATCCATGCTACAACATCAATGGAAATCAGTCTTCATATGAAGAAGTCTATATAACTCTTCATATTGTCCACACAGAGTCTACAATAGCCATCACGATCTCTGATAATGTCTCCACACAGCTTTAGTGAGTCTACTATTAGCTTCACTAAGCTCTGATTAATTCGTCATTGGTCTGAGCCTTTCACAGGTTAGCTCAATCAACAGAGTTACTTGTCCGTCGGCTTCCTCCTGTCCTGCTAGACCTTTGGCTTCCTCTTGTCCTGCTGGACCTTCGACTTCCTCCTTTCCTGCTAGGCCTACCGCTGCCTCTATTTCTTCCAGTTTTCCAACACCTACCACCTTTCTTTTTTTCTGTTATATAAGCCTAATATGCTAACCTTTGGCTTCCTCCTTGCTTGCTTGAGCTTCGGCTTCCTCAACGCTTGCTCGACCTTCTGGCTTCCCTCCTCCGGTCACTTTAGCTTCCTCTGCACTCTCTTGATTCTTTGGCTTCCCAATCTATGGCTTCCTTTGTCTATTTGAGTATTCCAATACTCACAGGACACGTTAATTCGGAAGAGAGACCGTATTATAATAATATTTCATATTAAAGAAATAACTATATCAGAGAAGCCCCCCTTTTTTCAATATTCATACAATGGACCCAAACCTATCAAAAGCGTTTATTTGACTTTAAGCCCCAGGGAACACATTTATCGGAACCACAGGAATACACGGAAATACACCCTCTGAACACATAGGGCCAGAATTCAAATGCATTACGCCCGCATATATAACTTCATCGAGTCCGCTCCTCCACAACTTTATCGTAATCGGCAGATTTGCACATAACATAGCCAATTCCCCGATACCCAGACGCGACATTATTATAAACTGCTTTTAATAAGTTCGTCGGGTCCATAGCCTTATCGCAATCGACAATTTGACATCCCTTAGAGACTAGCAATACAACACGGATGTGATATTACATTTAGTCATGTTAAATGGTGCATTTCGGTCCACGTTATTATCGCAATCGAAGCTTTCAATGTGGCAAGGCTTTAAGCCTTTAAACTCGGGGCCATACAACATATCTTCCAAAGCGGCAGATGCGATATTATAATAGGGCGCATTACAATGGAGTAGCGGGTCCGTGGTATTATCGTAATCAGAGTTTTAATGTGACAAGGCCTTAAACATTGCGATACATAACTCCTGATACGACGAACATGATATACCATTAGGGCGCGATATAATAGGACCATCGGGTCCGCAACTGTATATCGCAATCAGCTGTTTCAATGTGGCATCCCGTTAAGACTTATGATATGATAATTCCGATGAGGCGGATGCGATATGATATTAAACAGTTGTTAATACATATGTCTGGTCCATAGCATATCGCATTTGGTAGTTTTCCCTTGTTACTTCTCTTCAAGACTTGTGATTACTGCGGAGATGAGATATTACAATAGAGAATATTGTTATGGATCCGTAATACATATCGCAGTCGAGGGATTCAATGTGAAACATAATAAAGCGATAAAGCCACCAATATTGATTTTTCACGGTATTCCTTAGCGATCCTCCACCATTGATCTACTCACAATCCAACGGTCAACACTTAACACGATCAACCCAGAATCTTTTGTTGATCCTTCGTCGTCGATTAACCCGCGCTGGATCCAATGGCCTGCATGAATTTCGGGTGAGCAATTTGCAAGGGAAATAACCACCCGAAAAAGTGGTTTTCTCTCTCCACCTAAGTACTACGTATCACCCATTGAATGGAATCGGGTGCTCTCCTCTAAATACCACTTACCGCTTAGCGTCCACCCAAAAAACCACTGCCACTATTGCAAACCCGCTTATAGCTGTTGAACGCGGGTACACAAAGTAATGACTCTCCTCTCCACTAGCTCTTTTCACTCTTCTCTGGTCTGATATGTTGTTATGAAACCAGCTCAAGAAAAGATAGAAAAGATAGATCAACGCCTTAGAATTCAGCCTCTTCGAGGGGGCAACCTCCTTTACATTACATAAATGAACAATTCTTCGATGATACAAATGAAAAGACCTCCTTTCTATATATAGGAGTCTAAGGGGTTATAACATAATCAGAGCCGACATAACAATAATAATGTAAGGGCACAATAATAACAATAGTGGGCTTCTATGGGGCACAATAGTAATAATATGGGCACTACATGGGTACATCAATATAATAAGTGGGTTATACTAATAACAATAAGGGGTTACACTAGTAGTATAGGGGCCTAACTGTTAGAAAATTATATATTACGGAGCAATGGAACACATAAAATATTGTAGAAATATAAACACAGAAATGCACAAAACAAGAGAGACACAGATATACGTGGTTCACCCAGTTTGGGCTACGTCCACCCCGAACAGCCAGTCCTTCCTTTTTATTATCCAGCAAAATGAAGAGACACAACCTACAACAAATCCGCTGTAATATCCTCTGTTTTATCTCACAGTCTCACCTCTCTGTTTCTCACTCATAGAATACACATCTATCACACAGCCTCAAATACAATACCCTCATACAAAAGAGGGGGTTGCCTTCTAGGGCAAAAAAACCCTAAACTAAACATAAGTTCTACCGTCAGATCATCCGCCCCCCCTGCAGCGAATATTTTACGCGGTTGCATTTCGAACTGGGGTCTTATGTGGCGATACCTTTGAATATAGAAGATAATCAGGCTCCACACCCAACAATATCCCACTTGGAGACTGATTGTAGCAACTCCACCGCTGCTCCATTTGCTGGACAATGACTCCTCTTTGGACCTGGCTGTTTCTCATCTTCATCGTCATCCTTGAAGACCAACTGAAACTGAGTATATTCTCAGTTTCTCCCTGGTTACAACTTTTGTTAGCATATCTGCAGGATTCTGGCTAGTGTGTATCTTTTCCAGCTTCAACTCTCCATCTTCCAACACTGATCATATGAAATGGTACTTGAGCTGTATGTGTTTAGTCCTGGAATGAAATGCTGAGTTCTTTGCAAGATGAATGGCACTTTGGCTATCATTGTATAACGTGCCCATATCATGCTCCTTACCCAATTCACCCATAAACCTTTGTAACCAAATCATTTCTTTACTAGCATCTGTAGCAGCAACATACTCTGCTTCTGTTGTTGAAAGTGCAACAACAATTTGGATTTTTGAAACCCAACTGACAACTGTTCCTCCAACAGTAAATACATATCCTGTAGTGCTCCTCCTGTTATCTCTGTCACCTGCCATATCTGCATCAACATATCCTTGTAGGGAGATATTTGAACCACCAAAGCATAATGCTTGATTTGTGGTACCTTTCAAATATTTGAGAATCCATTTCACTGCCATCCAATGTTCCTTTCCTGGATTGTTCATGTACCTGCTTACAACTCCCACTGCATGTGCAATATCAGGCCTTGTGCAGACCATTGCATACATTAAGCTTCCAACTGTTGATGCATATGGAACTTTAGACATATAATCCATGTCTTCTTGGGTCTTTGGGCACATTTCCTTGCTAAGTTTGAAATGGCTAGCAAAAGGTGTACTAACTGGTTTTGCATTGTGCATGTTAAATCTTTTCAACACCTTTTGTATGTACTCATTCTGAGACAATGTTAGTTTATGATTTTTCCTGTCTCTAGTTATTCTCATACCAAGGATTTGTTTCGCAGCTCCCAAATCCTTCATTGCAAATGAATTTTCCAATTTTCTTTTGAGCACATTTATTTCCTGCATGTTAGATCCTGCAACAAGCATGTCATCTACATACAGTAACAATATAATATAGCTGCCATCATTTTTCTTTTTCAAATAAACACAATGATCAGAGTGACATCTAGTATAACCTTGTTCAGACATAAACTTGTCAAATTTTAGATACCACTGCCTTGGGGCCTGTTTTAAGCCATACAAGCTCTTCTTCCATGGCTACCTCCCACTTCTTCCTGCTTTCAACATGCATTGCTTCTTCATAACATTCGGGTTTACCGGAATCAGTCAACAATAAATAATATAATGAAGGAGAGTATCGTTCAGGGGTCTACCTATCCTGGTAGATCTTCTAACACCACTTTCAGGTGTTTGGGGTGCCTGTTGCTGTTGTGGTGGTTGCTGTTGTTGGGTTGTTGATTATTATTATTTTCAGGCACCTTTACTTTTTCAGTGATTTCATCAAGAACTGCGTATTCCTTGTTTTCCTTTCCTGTTTCTTTTCCTGCAACTGATTCTTATACAAGACCTTTTCATTGAATATTACATCTCTGCTCCTAATGATTTTGTGATTTTCGTAATCATATAAGCGATAACCAAAATCATTAACACCATATCCAATAAAGGTACATTTCTTTGACTTTGCCTCAAGCTTTGTTCTATTTTCTTTATCAATATGGACAAAATCCTCACAACCAAAAGGCTTTAAAATAGAGTAGTTTACCTTTTTACCTGTCCATGCTTCCTCTGGAACACCACCATCCAAGGAACTTGAAGGCCCTCTGTTTATTAGATAAACAGCAGTATCTACAACATCTGCCCAAAACTGTAAAGGCAATCCTGCATGCAATCTCGTGCACCTTGCACGCTCCATGATTGTTCTGTTCATCCTTTCTGACACACCATTTTCTTGTGGTGTTCTTGGAACTGTCTTCTCTCTGTGAATTCCATGCTCTGAATAGTACCTATCAAACTCTTTGCTGCAATATTCACCTCCATTGTCTGATCTAAGACACTTCAATTTCTTTCCTGTCTCAATCTCAACCAAAGCTTTCCATTTCTTGAAAGTATCAAATACATCAGATTTATTCTTAATACAATAAATCCAAGTTTTTCTAGTTGCATCATCAATAAAAGTAACATAATAACGAGAGCCACCGAGATATGATACCTGAGCAGGTCCCCATACGTCTGTATGCACAAGCTTTAATTTTTCATTCTTCTTTTCTTTCCCAACTCTGAGAAATCTGACTCTCTTCTGTTTTCCATAAATACAGTTCTCACAGAAGTCCAAATCAACATTCTTCAAACTCGGCAACAAATTCCTTGAGTGAAGAACCTTCATCCCCTTTTCACTCATGTGTCCGAGCCTATGATGCCATAATGCTGCATCTGCTCCTATGGAAGTTAAAGCATTAACAGAGTTAGAAATACCATTGCATAAATACAATGTACCAACCTTTTCGCCTTTTGCTATTACCAGGGCTCCTTTAGTGACCTTCCAAGCTTTATCTGTGAAAGTTGTCACACAACCTTCACCGCCTAACTGCCCTGTTGAAATCAGATTTTTCTTTAGATCTGGAACATGCCTTACCTCCTTTAATAGCCATTGGTTTCCATTCTGTTGTTTTACAAGAACCTTACCCATTCCAACGATTTTACAGGGTTTATCATCACCTAGAACAACTTGTCAAATCTCCTTGAACATAATCATGAAAGTATTTCTTATCAGGCGTGGCATGGAATGAAGCCCCTGAATCTACCACCCAGGAATCAGTAATATTTTCGAAAGAAAGAATCAAAGCATCTTGTAACACCTCACCTGTCACATTTGCTTCATGATTGTTTTCTTGCTGTGCATCTCCTTCTTTTCCCTCCGAGATCTACAGTCTTTCTTTAGGTGTCCTTTCTTTCCACATTTCCAGCACACTATCCCCGATCTGGACTTGGATTTGCCTTTCCTTGATTTACTGCGATATCCTGAGCTCTTTCCTCTTTCCATTTTTCTTCCTCTAGACTCTGCACTCAAAGCATTTCCCGATGTCTCACCGGAGCTTTTCCGTCGCATTTCCTCGCTAAGGATAGCACACGACGACATCATCAAACTTTAAAGTACTAGATCCAGAAACGAAGTTACTAATGGCCATTACCAAACCATTCCAACTTTCTGGTAATGAGCACAAGAATAACAGAGCTCTAACTTCATCATGAAAGTTTACCCCTACATAACTTAACTGACTTGTAACTGTATTAAAATCATTTAAATGGTTTGCAACAGATCCACCTTCCGAC
Source organism: Pinus tabuliformis (assembly GCA_031772625.1). Classification (NCBI taxonomy): domain Eukaryota; kingdom Viridiplantae; phylum Streptophyta; class Pinopsida; order Pinales; family Pinaceae; genus Pinus; species Pinus tabuliformis. The sequence continues at coordinate 835,222,827 of CM062815.1, forward strand.
ATATTCATATTAAATAATCGTTTCATAAGAAATACCTTGTTTGAGGCCAAGGGTTTTTCATATAGTTTCGACAATGTCTGCATCAAACCCTCTGTCGTGGTTTCCTTCGAAATGTTGAAGGCGACTGACGCAGCAAGGCACAACCGTATTGTTCCGAGTGCCTTTCTATCGAGAAGGTTCCATTCTTCGTCTTTCATACCCGTCGGCATCTTTTTTTTCCGCCCAATGGTAGGTATAGATCTTTCTGATACAGATAATCTTCCATCTGCATCTTCCACAGCGAGAAGTTTTGGCCGTTAAATTTCTCGACCCTAAACTTACCATCTTCCGCCATTGCTCCCACTCGAACCAGGAACCCTTCTTTCCTGCGAGTTTATCAGCCAAATAGACCTTCGGCTCTGATACCAGTTGTTAGAAAATTATATATTACGGAGCAATGGAACACATAAAATATTGCAGAAATATAAACACAGAAAACACACAAAACAAAGAGACACAGATATACGTGGTTCACCCAGTTGGGCTACGTCCACCCCGAACAGCCAGTCCTTCCTTTTTATTATCCAGCAAAATGAAGAGACACAACCTACAACAAATCCGCTGTAATATCCTCTTTTTCTCTCACAGTCTCACCTCTTTTTCTCACTCATAGAATACACATCTATCACACAGCCTCAAATACAATACCCTCATACAAAGAGAGGGGTTGCCTTCTAGGGCAAAAAAACCCTAAACTAAACATAAGTTCTACCGTCAGATCATCCGCCCCCCCCCCCTCCTGGACCCCCCTGCAACGAATATTTTACGGGCGGCGTTGCGCCCCCATTTCGAACTGGGGTCCTATGTGGCGATACCTTTGAATATAGAAGATAATCAGGCTCCACACCCAACACTAACATGCCCCTCTCCTTCAAAAAGCGTTGTCCTCAACGCTTGAGTAGTTCTTGACACTTCTGTATAAAATTTTTGTCCTCACATGTGGAATATTCAGCGGGTAAGTTCTTCCACTTGATGAGATACTCTGAATCGATCGATTTCGTAGCTGTCGGGTTCTTGTTTCTGTGACTGCTCCAGATTCCAATATGATTTTTCCTTCCTCTTCAATTTCTGGCAATATTGCTTGAATTGGGATCTTTTGCAACTTTTGAATAAGTGGCCATACTTCTTCGTCCTCCTTCCATTCATCCCTTGCTTCATTTATCCAATCTGGTTGGATAATATAAATAGCACAAAACAATGCTTCCACATCCTCATCCTTGAAGAGTCTTCCCATTCGGTAAGGTCGCCATTTTTTAAGTGCATGTAGTATTGCCAACATTTCCTTCTCATAAATAGCTTGCTTGAGATGTAGCAGTAAAAATACCCAATCACCTACATCAAAACATTTTTCACTACGATGTTGATATACCTGTTGTTTCGTTTGATTTTGCACCGAAGTGGCGTTATCCTTTAAAAGTTGGAGAACTTGCTGTTGATGCTCGATGTGATGTTTCTCTGCTTGAACCTTTTTCTTCTTGATATGTCCTTCTATCTTTTGAGGAGTGGTAATTTCTTCCAGTCCTTTACAAGATATGGTCGGATTCATTTCTTGATGCTCGATGTGATCTTTCACTTCTTGAACATTTTTCTTCTTGATGTGTCCTTCTATCTTGATAGTTTGATCAGTGGTAATTTCGTCAATTGAATTACAAGATATGGTTGGATTCATTTCTTCTTTCTCGATGTGATCTTTCACTTCTTGTGCCTTTTTCTTTTTGATATGTCTTCTATCTTGAGAGTTTGAGGAGTGGTAATTCATGCCAATGCTTTACAAGATATGGTCTGATTCATTTCTTCTTTCTCTGGGGTGGTGTCCTGGCGTATATCCTCTTCTTTTGATGTTTCTTGATCCTTTTCTTTATCCTCTTCATATTCTATGTAAAATAATTTCTTCTCAGTACACCTATGACCTTTAGTGCATTTGCTATCACAATTGTAACAAAGCCCTTTTTCTCTTTTTTCTTCCAATTGTTGTGGTGTAACCCTTGGAGGTTGTGGAAGGTTGGGAGAAACAACACTTCCATCTTTATAGTTATGAGGGGTATGCTTCCTGGTTTCCATAATTTTGCTTTCCATTATGTCACAAAGCCCTTTTACTCTTTCCAATTGTTGTGGTGTTGCTCTAAAGAAGGTGTTTCTCTTTGTATCCTCATAATGTGCTATCATTTCCTCCGTGAAAATTGACCATGTAACAAGTTTTTTACGAGAACAAAGCCCTTCATACCATAAAAATTGATCTGGTTCTAAATATGAAGATGCAATACATACCTTTTGTAACATTTTTACACCATGTAGATCAAAATATTGCTCCATTTGAAGTATCCAATTTATCGGATCCTTGCCATCAAACTTCCTCATCTTGCTTTTTCTTGATTTTAGGGGCTTGACCTTGAAACGACTGTAACTCTGTAATTTCAGATCTTTAAGTTCTGAAATTGTCCAATATAGTAGCCCTCTGTGTCCTCTTTCCAATGCCACTAGTCTGATCCAAATTGGATTCTCCAAGAAAGAGTTATGCACAATCTTCCAAGATGACCTGATTATAGACCTTTCCAGAAGAGCGAAGTTGTATGAAGTGCCACGTGTACAATTTTCTATATTTGGTTATGAAAATGATATAAAGAAACTACAATGTCCTATTTCTGTACCTTTTGATGAAATTTCAATCTGATTCCCAGAGAGAAAGTTATGACAATTTTCCCCAGGTCACCTGTTTTGAATGTAATTCACGAGTCTGCAAAAAGACCAACTTCCTCAGATCATATCTCCGAAAATATCGGGCGAAAAGCTCTGAAATTCGGACCCAAGGTTCAACGAGATTTCTTCTCAAATGGGTTTTTTTTGTGACTTCTGAAACGTCACAAAAAAAAATTTATAGCGAAAATGCCACGATGACCTGTTTGGAGTAGCGAAACCCTAGAATCCAAAGCTCTGATACCAAATGTTATGAAACCAGCTCAAGAAAAGATAGAAAAGATAGATAAACGCCTTAGAATTCAGCCTCTTCGAGGGGGAAAACTCCTTTACATTACATAAATGAACAATTCTTCGATGATACAAATGAAAAGACCTCCGTTCTATATATAGGAGTCTAAGGGGTTATAACACAATCAGAGCCGACATAACAATAATAATGTAAGGGCACAATAATAACAATAGTGGGTTTCTATGGGGCACAATAGTAATAATATGGGCACTACATGGGTACATCAATATAATAAGTGGGTTATACTAATAACAATAAGGGGTTACACTAGTAGTATAGGGGCCTAACATATGTCTCCACAATGGCTTCCGATACACTGCTTCAATAGCTCTTCTCTGATATTCCTCCTCTATCTCATGATATGGCTCCCCTATTAACCGCTATTCCGCTTATTCACCTCCGATATGTGTTTCTCATGGCTTCCAATGACGTCTTCCTCTTACGCTTTGGCTTCATGCTTTATGATGGCTTTTGATAACTTCTTCTCTTGTTTCTCCTCATGGCTTCTTGCTCCGCTTCTCCTAGAATATTTCCATATTGACATCAATGACAATCTAGGTCAACAATCTCCCCCTTTGTTATTAATGGAAATATTCTTCTTCTCTCCCCCTTTGACATCAATGGCAAAGGAATGCTCAGGGACTCCCCCTATCAAACTACTTATGTTCTTTATGAATAGTAGATCTTCATGAGTATGTTACTCCCCTTGTAATAGTGCTCTTCTTTTTACTCAAGATAGAAGGATTGATGCTTTATCATCAATTAGCACATTATCCCCTCTTCATGTCTCAGAACTACTTTATCATGGCTTCAACAATGCTTAAAGATGCTCCACTTCAATGCTTTCAAACAGATTGCAAATAGCCACACACCAAGTGTCCAAGTCCAAGTTTTTATGCTTCAATCCATATTTTGTTGTCTCCACAGTCAGAATTAAGGGGCCTTCATAGTCCGATCAAGAAAATGCCACTGAAATTGTCTTTCTTGCTATCTCTCTTTAGATCAGAGTTCCTTTGTATTTCTGTGCTTCTCCTTAAGTTACTGAGCTATATTCCATTGCACAACATTCTCCTTTCTATAGTATTTTTGATGAGCCATATTTTCCTTGTGTTCTTGTAAAGGTTTCTGCAAGTTATCTCCACTAGTTGATTTTTATATCCAATCTGTGACTGACTTTCTAACTCTTTTTGCAATGCTTCAGTTTTGTTTTATGCTGCCTGATCCAAAATGGATTTTGGATAGACTCCTAAGTCTAAGTGTTCCTCACTGAGGAAAATGAAAGTCCAAGGAAGTTCTTGGAGCTAGCCCCATTGCAGAGATCGCCTCATTCTGAATCTACTGCAACTTGAATGGGAAAAAACTGACTTAGTATGCAAAAGTTATCCCAAAATGAAGCTGCCCTTTTTCCTCTGGAAAAAGAGGCAAAATCCCTAAAAATGGGTCCTAAAAACCCTCTAAGTCTTCAAAAATCCAAAAAACTATCGCAAAGGAAAAACATTTAGAAAAGGAGGATAACACTATCGGGCCTTAAAAACATGAAGAAAATAGTGAAAACGGGCCTATCGGGGGTCAAACCAACAATGAAAAGGAGCCATAGGATCTGGCCGATCAACGGTCCAGATCCAATCGGCAAATCGCTATCAGCGGTGGCAGTCAGAGGATATCAGAGCATATCACATGACAATTGTGATCACGATATCGCAATCGGCGATTACACAGGAGCGCTTACAAACGGCCCGGGGGTCTATGCGATATGCAATTGCGATTAATCGCATCGCATTATCACATCGAAGCTATTCAAAGGAGCAGGGCCGATACCATATGCGACATGATATAGGCGGACCCGATAAAAGTATGAACGATATTTGATATATTTTGAGATCCGAAAAATAGGGTTTTCCTTTGTATTTGCATTTTTCGTTAAATAAACGAAATACGAAGGTAGAGCGCCAATGCAATGAAACCGGACCCAAAGGGGTTTCTAGATGCAAATGTATATTATTCCAAATCTGCCATAAGGAAATTTTGCGGGATTTTCAACATTTTAATGTATTTTTAAAATATAAAGGGAAGCCACGGAATGGGCACTTGAGAAATGCAATAAGCGATTTCAGGCAGACCCGATAGGAATATAGTGCGCATTTATGAAAATTTGAAGTCCAATGAACAATGTTTTCTACGGATTTTTCCCATGTTTAGTGTATTTTCATGTGTAAGCCGATAACGTTATTCTTGGGATTCCAAAGGCCTGATGGTCCCTTCCGTTACAGCATAGGTGGCCACCATCCCTGAAGGCGTTTAGCAATGATTGCTAACACTCAGAGAGGGGATTTGAGCGAACCAAGACTGGAAGACAGAGAGCCCGAAAGGGAAAACAAACAGACAACGCCGATTGGCTTAAAAAGCCATGAATGTCAGAGACAGAGGGGGTTTTACTGAGGTTGTTGAGGGTTGTTGCATAAAATACAGAATAAGTTAAGGCAAAGCAGGAAGCTAAGGCGCAAGAGGCATGGAAAAAGCAAAAAAAGTTGCCTACGGAGTCACTTGGAAGTCAAGTGAAAAGCCAAGAGAGCTTGAAATTGATAGAGAGCAGAAAGAACCGAAGAGCCAGAGCCAAAGAGACGGAGCCAAGAGCCAGAGCTTCAAGAGCCAGGGGATAACATGGTGTCTAAACCCACTATTTTTGTGAAAAACAGTAAGAGTTGATCCAAGATCTTGTAAAAAGGACTTATACCATAATCCCAGGGAGCCTAGTTGAGTTGACTAGAGCTCACGGATACGTAGCCCAAGAGTTTTGGGCAAACTCCTAATTAAATTGTTGTCTTGTGTGTTGTTTTTATTGTTGCATTATTTACTGTTATATGTATTTATATATCAGTTCAAGCACATTTACATATCAGCACAAACAACAGATTGTAAAGCATATAATCAGTTAAAAAAAAACATAAGCATACACCCATATTTTCAAGCACATATTTAATTCTGCGTTGGTTAATCAATAAGACTTGGGAATATTTAAGCTTTGGAAGTGGGAGAGCTTCTTGTAAGTTAGACAAGAAGCCTAAGACCCCCATTTTCAGATCACTACCAGCTACTCTTACTGCATGCTCCATTTTAGATGTATCTGTTTGTTTGAAGGTTGCCTCTATTTATGTTTGTAATTTACCTGTTCTCACATCAAATCCCTGAGTCGAAACATTTAACATTTGTAATATCAACAACATAGTTATTTGCCCTATTTCTCTAGCATTGGATGGCCTTCTCTGCTGCTCCAATTTCTTCTTAGTGATCAAGTGGAAAGCATCTTTAACAACAGTCCAAAGAATGGTTACAGGATCATGTTCTTTAATGGAGTACTCTTGAGAAATGATCTTTATCAAAGAATGATTGTTAATATAGATCAAAAAGGATTTTATAAGGACCATTTCACGAATAGCTTCTGCAATAATGATCAAGAATCACAGGCTCCCCCTGACTGTATGCATCATCTCTTTTGGTAGAGTCTTCCCATCAAATGCTCAGATTGTTGAAGATCAGGTCAATAACATGTGTTGTTGGTTGGAGAGTTCAAGGGACTTTCGGATTCTATTTGCTTCCTTCTCCATACTTATGTAACTTTCTTCTTTTGCATGGTTCTAGCTTGTGTAAGAGCCCAAGTTAAGTTCATGTCTCCTAGATGGGGATAATGATGAAGTGTTTCATCTTTTGAAAAAGAGTCCAAATGGTCTTTTTCTACATGCTTGACTTGAAGGGTCATTTGTTTTAAAGGCATGTTTTGTGGGCTTGTTGTCTAGTCCATCATTTGTATGCAGATGTAAGACATGGAGGTGTTCACAAGATGTGAAATCTGTTTCTTCTGTTGAAGCAGGAGTTTAGGCTATCCAGTTGTTGTCTGTATTTTATGTTCTGTTAATAGTTGTTGTTGACAGCTTGTCAAACAGGTCCAAATGAAAGTTTTGTGGAGCAGATGTGTTTCACATTTGTTTGAGCCACCTTGGATCAATGATTGAGTTAGAGAAGCTCAAACTACCTTCTATAACCATTTTAGCAGGAGTTCTGCAGGAAGGCAAGGAGGAAGACAGTTCTTCCCACGAAGACCAACCCATCCAAGAAGGGAAGTGGTCAGAAACTTTGGTTCAGAGACACTATGCAAAGGCAAGTGTAGGGAGGCTGAAAGAAGAGGGTGAGTCAGTCTCATTTACTGTTCAGATTAGTATATCAGTCTTTTGGAGACCAAAAGTTCTTTTAGTGGGAAGGCATGATCCAAAATGGATTTTGGATAGACTCCTAAGTCTAAGTGTTCCTCATTGAGGAAAATGAAAGTCCAAGGAAGTTCCTGGGCTAGCCCCATTGCAGAGATCGTCTCATTCTGAATCTACTACAACTTGAATGGGAAAAAACTGACTTAGGATGCAGAAGTTATCCCAAAATGAAGCTGCCCTTTTTCCTTTGGGAAAAGAGGCAAAATCCCCTAAAGCTAGGTCCTAAAAACCCTCTAAGTCTTCAAAAATCCAAAAACTATCGCAAAGGGAAAACCTTTAAAAAAGGCGGATAACACTATCGGGCCTTAAAAACATGAAGAAAATAGTGAAAAAGGACCTATCGGGCGTCAAACCATCAATGAACAGGAGTCGTCAGTTTTGGCCGATCAACGGTCCAGATTCGATCAGCAAATCGCAATCGGCAGTGGCAAGCAGAGGACATCGGAGCATATCACTTGACAATTGCGATCGCGATGTCGCAATCGACGATTACAAAGGAGCGCTTACAAACGGCCCGGGGGTCTATGCGATATGCGATTGTGATTAATCGCATCGCATTATTGCATCGGAGCTATTCAAAGGAGCGGGGCCGATACCATATGTGACGCGATATAGCCAAACCCAATAAAAGTATGAATGATATTTGATATATTTTGAGATCCAGAAAATAAGGTTTTCCTTTGTATTTGTGTTTTTCGTTAAATAAACGAAATACGAAGGAAAAGCGCTGATGCGATGAAACCGGACCTGAAGGGGTTTCTAAATGCAAATGTATATTATTTCAAATTTGCCATAAGGCCATTTTGCGAGATTTTCAGCTTTTTAATGTATTTTTAAAATATAAAGGGAAGCCACAGAATGGGGACCTGCGACATGCAATAAGAGATTTCAGGCGGACCCGATAGGAATATAGTGCACATTTATGAAAATTTGAAGTTCGATGAATAGTGTTTTCTGCGATTTTTCCCGTGTTTAGTGCATTTTCCTGTGTAAGCCAAGAACGCTATCCTTGGGGATTCCAAAGGCCCGATGGATCCTTCCGTTACAGCACAGGTGGCCACCATCCCTGAAGGCATTTAGCAATGATTGCTAATGCTCAGAGAGGGGATTTGAGTGGACCAAGGCTGGAAGACAGAGAGCCGGAAAGGGAAAAAACAGACAACGCCGATTGGCTTAAAAAGCCATGAATGTCAGAGACAGAGGGGTTTTTGCTGAGGTTATT
>CM062815.1:835231435-835443484 GCA_031772625.1 Pinus tabuliformis
AAAAAAAAACCAGGAATGATGATAAAACTTGATCTCTCAAAAGCCTATGATCGCTTAAACTGGAAGTACTTGGAATCAATATTACAGGCTTATGGTTTTCGCAATAGATAGGTGAAATGGATCCATAGCATGATCTCTACACCAAATTTCTCCATCCTTTTGAATGGTACACCAACCTCAGTCTTTAATGCCACAAGAGGATTACGCCAAGGTGACCCCCTATCACCATTTTTGTTTATTATAAGCGGCTGAAGGTTTGGGAAGATACCTCAAAAAAGAGCTAAGAGAGAGGAAAATAAAAGGCCTGAGACCTTGGGGAAACAACCTACCTGTTACCCACCAACAGTTCGTGGACGATATTATGCTATGTTGTACCGTCTCTTTGAGAGAAGTCAAAAGGATGAAAGGAATTCTTGAGCTATTTATGGAAGCTTCATGCACATAAATAAATAAGGGCAAATCGAACACTTTCATCTTCAATGCCCCTGAAACGGTTAAAGCCCACTTGACTAGAACTTTGGGGTTTAGAATGGGAGAACATCCTACAAAATACTTGGGCACCTTACTAGCGGCAAATCCTCTGAGGATAGCTAACTGGCAGCCCACCATAGACAAACTCAAGAATAGGTTAGCTAATTGGTCATTTAGATCTCTGAATAATAAATATAGCAGCAAGACTAGTGCTCCTAAAATCGATTCTCCAATCTATCCCCATTTACCCTCTGTCGGTAATGGTTGTTCCTAAAGGCGTGTGTACCAAAATGATTGAAATCATCAGAAAATTCTTATGGGGAGGGCCAAAACAACAGAAGAAATGGCCTTACTATCATGGAATAGTCTAACAAAAGCAAAAGAGGCAGGGGGATTAGAACTTAGAGATCCGCTTACCCTAAACCAAGTCCTAGGAGCGAAACTATGGTGGCGCTGGATGAAAGGGGGCAAAGATTTATGGAAAAAAATATGGACTCAAAAATATAACATGCCTACAACTGCTGAAGAAATTTTGAGATGGGAAGAGATGCCAAAAGGCTCTACGATATGGGATCTGGCAAGTCAGAACAGAGATATCATAAATAAGCAGGCTTTTTGGGAGATAAGAAATGGAAAGACAGCTAAATTTTGGGAGGAAGCCTAGCAGCAAAGGGGAAGAATGATGGAGATTCAGGACATACTAAACACATACAGGGAAGCCAAAGCTAAGGCACTTAATTTATGCCAGCGGTTACTGGAAGGAAGGAAGAGATAATGAGACTTGGAGAGAATGGAAGGATCCAGAAGAATGGAATAATAACATCAATGATGATCTAAAGGCAATGCTAGTAAAAGAGATGGACTCAAGAAGGATTAAAAACAAAACAGGGCCGGACATTCTTAGATGGGGCGGATCTACGAAAGGTACCTTTACGGTTAAGGAAGCATACCTCCTAAAGTCCAAACAGGGGCAGGGAGAACAACTTCAAGAATGGAAACAATTATGGAGGAACAGGTGGTGGCCAAAGGTCACCATGTTCACCTGGCTAGTAGGAAAGGGTCGCATCCTGACTTGGGATCAAATTCAGAGACGAGGGTTCCTCGGACCACCCAGATGCAGCTTATGTAAACAAGACATAGAGACCCAGGAACATATTTTAAACGCTTGCCCGGTAGCTCAACAACAGTGGGAAGAGACCAGAAACCTATTTGGAAAGACAAACTAGGATCCTCATGACATAAAACAGACCATTTTCCAATGGGGGAAAGGCCATTTCTAAGCCCAGTGGTGAGGAGAGCATGGAGTCTGGTAGTAGGATTCAACATATGGCTTATCTGGAAAGAGAGAAATAGAAGGATATTTCAAAATAAAACCAACTCCCCGGAGTCGATATGGAAAAGAACTCAAAGTCTTATAAGGGAAACAATTCTATCAGAAGCTTGGGACCAAGAGGATTGGAAAACTACCGCGGAAGAAAACCGAATCTTAATAAGGTTAAATCTGGAACAAGGAATGGTTCATCCTCAGAAGCAAAAAACTCAGAGCATACAGATCCAAAGCCCAGCAGTATTCATTCGTCCCCAGGATGGCTTCATCAAACTAAACTTTGACGGGGCTTCCAAAGGAAACCCGAGACCAGCAGGATACGGAGGGATTTTTAGAGATAGCCAAGGTCACACCAGGTGGATTTATGCAGATAAAGGAGGTATAATGAGTAACAATGAAGCAGAATTTATGGCTGCTTATCAAGGAATCAGAGTGGCAATAAGAAACGGATATACAAAGCTAGAAATAGAAGGCGATTCAAATTTAGTCATTGAGACTATCAGAAAATTGAATAATGGAAAGGAATGGGAACATGTGGCAAAGAGCTGGAGGACGGCGGGTATAATCCAGGACCTCACAGAAATTATGAAGCGTATAGACTATAAGATTATTCACCATGTTAGGAGAGAAGGCAACAAAGCTGCCGATCTCCTAGCTAACTGGGGCTGTAATGAATCGGACGGGAAGGTGGATAGTATATGGCCAGCTCACCTGGCAGGAACACGATGGGAGAACCTAAATCTAATCATCAAGCAGGACAATAATGACACAATACACTCATGATCAAAGTTACAGTCAAACCCCGATCGGGGTGGGGAAAAGGACTCTGTGCGAAGAAATGATGGTGGCCAGTACGTGGAAGCACAAGCCACATCCTAAGATAATCATACTCCGGTATGTAGAACCGGCATGCAGGTGTGTTCGAGACCCGAGGCGAGAAGGTGAAAGAATAATGGAAAAGGCAGGGGAAAGGATGACAGAGTTTGGTCGGTGGAGCGCAGGATAGGTGTCGATAAATCAATAAGAGATGGTGAAGGCAAAGTAACAGACAATCCGAGGTTAAGTAAGGTGGAGAAGGCAGAGAGTATTAGGCAAAGAAACCCTGGTAACCGGCTTAGAAGAGGGCAGAAGGCAATGGCGGAGAGAAGAAGGAAGGCAAGAGAAAACACTGAAGAGGAAGGAAGATGGATGGGCCACGATAAGAATAAGCAGGGAGTCCAGAACGTAAGAGAGAATGATAAGCAGAGGGTCGAAGAGCGTGAAAGTCCCTAGGAGACCAAAAAGTATCTGCTATCCAAAGGAAGAGAGATGAAGGATAGCAAGCCGGAGGAGCAGTCGGAAGAGACAGATACTCGAGATGAGGAGGAAATGGAGGTTGGTAGGAAGGAGTTCACGGAGAAGGTAACATTCGAGGTTGGACAAGGCAGTCGAGGTACCATCAGAGGAAGACCCTCCAGAAGAGGCAAAGGCAGAAGACGCAGGGGTGGTGGGAGAGTCAGGCAAACAAACAGTCATGAATCAAAGGCGCCATCACCAACCCGTCAGAAAAGAGGTCGAAGAACATCGGAGCAGATGGCTTGGGAAGTGGAAAAAGCGTATAAAGAAGGGACTAACGCGGAGATCAGAATAATTATCCAGGAGTTGGAAAATAATGTTCTGTAGGAGGCCTCAGACCCGAAAATGGAGGATTGGGAAATTCTATTACCAGACCCAGGAAACACAAGGGGACGTTTATCCCTGTACAAACAAGCTTTGCATGTCTATTGGGTGATGAAACGTTTATTAGCAAAGGCCATGGAACAGGTTGCTAAGGAGATGACTGAAATGGCTCAAGGAATCCCAATACTAAAAAGGGAGATGAAAAACCTCCAACTCACTCTTCTGATGCAGGATAGCAGGCTAGAGGAAATTCAAATTCTGTTGAAAAAGATAACTACTGTGCAGGACGAGGAGAAGACCAAACCGGAAACCATGGTAGACTGAACCTTACTGTTCTGTTTTCAAATGATCCTTCTGTTAGGCCTATGAGAATCAGTTTTTTTTGGAAATGTTTTTGAATTGTTATTGCTGATAGGAATCCAGAGTAGTCTGTTGATAGGGTATGCTATATGGTATAGACTCGGTGGTTTATATTCATATGTTAAGGGTTGACATTTACTGACTTTTGATGACCAACAGACCCGGTTTCCCTCCGGGGCGGGTTGAGGTCACCATCTGATTGTACATATTAATCTTAGTTGAATATAATAGAAAAGATCCTACACTAGCTTACAAAAAAAAAGAAAAGTGGCTAATTGAAGGTGACCTAGATAAAAGGGAAATTAACAATCAGGTTGATGCTCACACAGTTAATCCACCAATCATAGAAGATCAAGTTATAACTCATGGCACTTGTGAGATTGATCCATCATCCTTGACAGGGCAAATGCAGAATGAAGAAAGACATGTCATGCATATCTTACATATTTCATCTGAGAGTTTTGAAGCAGAATGTTCCACAAAGAAAAAAGGCAAGAGAAAGAGAACAAGAAGAAGATTTGATGCATCAGATGGTCGCGAGCAACTTGATTTTCAGATAGGAAAAAGTCCTACCGTATGCAGCATTGGACATGGCACATCCGAGAAGCAGCCGACAAATTTCCCTGAAAGGAGGCAAATGCTTAGTATATACTATATTGAACACATCTGATGTCATGGGGCATCCTCTGTATTTCTAACCCTACTCCTTGTTTTTTTTCAACATTTTCATTTCCGTTTTAGGATTAGATTTACTTTTCATGTTACTAGATAGTTAATAAATGAAGAGCTTATATCTTTCATGTGCTTAATGTTATACGAGATTTTTGGATGGATGCAACTTATGTTTTGTTGTGTGTTGCTTGGATGCAGATTCAAGATTCTCACATTCCTACAGTGCAGCAACATGTCCCCAAGTAGAGCCAGATGTTGACCACTACGTGTCAACTACCCATAGCAGTACAGCCCCTTTTTTCGCAAAAGGGATAGCGCTTGATCGACGTGCCAGTGCCATTCGACTATCATCATCAGCCTGATCATGTTATGTTGTAAACCCAGTCTGCATGTGTAAATTGTAAATAATCTTAGCAGATCTGTGTCATGTAAGTATTTGCCTAGGTAAACCTAATCTTCTAGTGATGATCTACGTTCCGGAAGGTTTTTTTGTCTCACTGATCCATGATCAGCAGAGTTTTCCTTCAACCTAACACCAAAGCCGGAATGGATTTTGTCATTAGAATCTTAGGGGAATCCTAGTGTCCTTCAAGTCTATGTAAAAGTAATTTGGAAATAATTCTAACTATTCGGTTAGGTTATTACAAATTGCTTGATCTGCTAGATTATATTTGTGTCGCAAGACTGGGTAGTCTATGAGGGTCTATGTCAAATGGGTTTTCCCCCTTGAAATGTAAAATTGTAAAAGTCATGATGTAAAGTGTCTTGAGGGTTAGAAAATGTTTTAATGCCCTCATAAGTCCTAGGTCTTAGGTGTTTTTTCCCAAAGGCTAAGTTCGAGGGTCCAATAAAAATAATAAAAAATATAAAATTAAATAAAAAATTAAATTAAAATTTAAAAATAAATTAAAAAGAAAAATAAAAATTTGAAAAATAAAATAAAATAATAATAAGTCAAAGTTTTGAGGAAATAAATGCAAAATTTTAATTTTTTAATAGATTAAAATGCATTTAAAATTTCGACGGATGAGATTAAAAGAGATTTTGATTCTTCTCGACGGTCGAGATCAATTTTGACATGGATCACTTGAACCAGCCGTTGGGGAAATTTTCCTTTAAATAGGGTGTCAGGGGTCATTTGAGATCATTTGATCTTAGAGTCGTGTGCTAAAGAAAGCTCTCTTGTAGTCATTTTTTGTGCAATAAATAAAGACTTTGGGGTTGAAATCTTGTTGGTGTTACTCTTCTTGAATCGTTGTAAGATGTTTTATTTTTCAGCATAAATTTATTTTCAGCCATTGATGATAGCTTGATAAAGAGTGATTTTAAACACAGGTATCTTGTTTAGTCGCTAGGGTTTGAATGGTAGTTAAATTTCTGGATATGATGGCAGGTATCTCCATTACATTTGGATTTTACCATCATTTTCTCCTTCTTCGTTAATGGTTGATTTAAGTTGTGCAGGAAATCCTTTTTTGGGATTACCGGGCGTTCGAGGAAGGTCTCGTCTGAAGGGCGCATGACAATTGTGTGACAACACTATAAATTTGCCAATATCAACTCCTACAGCATACTAAAACAGGCTTTTAGACAATTACTACAACTGTAATACAAACTCAGTATTTACACTATTGACATTTGCTTGACTAAAGATAAGGAAACATAAAGAATAAAAACACATGGTATATATGTTGCCCTAGAGATTTTCCAAAGTCAGCTCCAACAAAGTGATCCCAGTGACCAGCTACAACACCAACAATTTGTACACACTTGTCCTGTCTATCACGGATCTAGGAAATGTCTTCTACAAGTGTCGTATAGGAGTTACTAGCGTACTATTACAGGTTCCAATCGCACTATCAATTATTTGTTCTACTCAACACGCATGCTGACAGCAATATATGATTTGGCCAACGTTCCTTTTTATTAAGCAAAATTGTCAAACCGGCAATCAAAGCAATTGAGTTGAATTTTGATTATACGATATCGACTGGCTGGGATTCTTGAGTGATACAATATTGTAGCTATTGTTGATTTTAGACAGATAAGAGTGCCTTTGAGATGTTGAAGTAACCCATTATGTTCTCAAAGTCCAACTCATCATCCGTAGGGGATCATTGCTAACACCACGGCCAAAATATTAATACGATCACATCTACCAATTATGTGCATATCACCCTATGTTGATACCCACCATATGTATAGCAACCCCGCAATCGCTCCAAAATTTGATATTGCTCCTCTGTCACTTCACGTGCAGGTTACTCCTGAAACTCACACACTTCGTCGCACAGGCCCAGCAATAATCAATCGTCCATCGCTCTCAATAATGCACCTATCATGAGAAGCCTCTTACATTGTCATTAAACGAACTGGTGTTAGGACACACCGCCATCTCTATGGCACGTGATGCAATTAACTTGGACTGCGACCAAATTAAGCAAAACGCTGAGACTAGCAACTCAACTTACAAAGAGGAAAAACCTAGCCCACGAATTTAACCAATGGCTGCTAATTTTGGCCATCGCGGGGGTCACGGATTAGTGGATTGATGACGCCTCAGGATGGAATCTCGTGGCCCTCCCGGTGTCGAATTATTCAGCAGTCATTGTTGGATTATCTTGTTGCTAGCCTCGAAATAAGCTCAGCCCCGAAATTTCTTTATCAAAATTGGCCCGCATTCCTTTCAATGCAAAGGTGTCGTTTAATAATTTGTGGCCCTCAAAACATAAGTCTTTGCTCAAAGTGATGAAGACAATTGAATTTTCAACGAACTTGGATCTATATATGTGGCGGCCCCCACTTTAATGACATGTCCATGTAATTTCAAATGCCACGATTCCACGATTTTTGTAAGTCGACCCCTTTAACTTAATCCTTGACTTCACTCGCATTTACAGGCTGTCAAATAAACCTTCTAATGTGCTAACATAAAGGGGCACTAGATTGTGCTCATAGCACTCTTGTACCCGATGCACAACAATTCAGATCTGTGCACATCTATTCACACAACTCTGGCAACTACAATATGATCTCGACCTGCGCCAAAATGACAGCATGTAGCTTGATTTTTGACCAGCAATATTGCGGCCCCAGATAGGTTTTTAGGCCTTACAAAAACTTAGCCTTTTTAATAAAATGATTGGCACAATCGTTTCTTCCACTGAAGAATTTGGCCCCCAGGGCTCGGGCATGAATCGATGTCCAAGTATGATAGATTTTGGCCACATTAGAATTCAGCACTTCCGGCAATAAATCAAATACAACTCGGCATCTACTCAATCTTTGGCAAAATAATATTAGATTTGGCACCTCAAACCCTCAAACCATAGTTGTTGCAACCAAGAACTGAAAACCCACAGGTTAAGCCAAGACCAAGGCTCTGATACCACTGTAATGTCCCAAACGAAATAAATTTGGAACATTCCCTTCACATAAAATTTCTACTCATAAACAGAAGATTTCCAAGTAAAATATAACATATAAAATGCATGCAATTTGATAATGCGATACGTAGAAAAATCTCAACTTTATTATAATATAAGAATTGGGGTTTTACATGCTGGAAAAATAGTTGAGGCCAGATCTACAATAATGCCACAATGGGCCTCCCAAAACAAACTGAAAAACAATACACTGCAACCTGTGAACCCTGAATGGATCCACCAAGGGGAGATGGGTGCTTGCCCAATCTCTCTAAATCACCCGAGGGTTTTCGTCTTGGGGCTACCAATGGAGTAGAGAATCAGGTTCTCAACCTCTCATACAAGAAATAATATCAAATCCAAGATGTCCTCCAATGGCCTCCTCCTCCTCTTTTATAGATCTGATGGACCCCTCTAGAATCTTCTATTTTATTATTATTTTAATCATGGAGCACTTTTCCCTCTTTTATTTTAATTAAAATATTCTTTTTAATGCAGGAAAAGGGTAAATTGGCCACCATGTCTCCTTAGGTCACTGAAACTCCCATCCAAAAGTCCCATCATGTAGATCTTCTCATTTCGGTTCCAACGAGCTATTACACTGAGGTGTTCCATCAATTAATCTCCCTGGAATGCCACCTCGAGCATAATTAATTAAGTTATGTCCAATAATAATGCTAATTTTTGGAAAGTTTTCAGAATGCAACGGAACGAAAGACAAACTGTGTTGATGATGGAATATGCCAAGCAAATGCCATCAAATCCCATAAAAACTCCTCAAAACTCCATTGGGACCCCTGATGACATAAACCTGCTCCACTGACCTGGCCATCCCCTATCCTGGAAATCCACCCTGACTATACTATGAGGAAGAATAAAAATGGGGACATGACACTCCACTAGATCTGCCCAAAAAGGAGTCTTCAATGGTGCTTTAAGATTGCCTTAACAAGGTTGTTGTGGACTTCAACAAAGTTTCACAAATGATTCAACAATGTTCTAGTCATTACTTCTATAGGCTGAGATGAAAGTCACTGTAGGTCTGTTGCCATAAAAGCTCCTAGATGATGCTTTTAGGAGGTGTCCGAGTTTAAGGACTGAGATGAGATGCTAACTGAGCTCCAAAAGGTCTGTGGTAGTGATCTGAGCCCCTTTTTACACTACAGGTCCAGCCTTAAACGTTGCCCAAACAATGATGTCTTCAAGGACACTGTTGTACGAGATTCTTCACATAAGAGCTGCCACAGGACTATTGTATAACTCAACTTCTCCAATAAGGATCCAGGCTCTAAATGATGATTGTACCAATGTCACACTGCTCCATAGAAATCCGCACTTCTGCAGTTCAATCCGAGCTCAATCCTCTTAAACACAGTTCCAATTTGTTGCAAGATGGTTCGAGGTGAAATGCTCCAAAGTTTGTTCATAAGTCCGAGGTATTCACAAAGAAGTATGTAACAGGATTGCAAGTTCGAAGCTCTATTTTACTTGGCAGCAATCCGAAGTAGAGGTCTAAGGTTTGTCACAACTATACTCAAGTCCGAGGTATGTAACAGTTCTTTAGTTCAAGCTCTAAACACATTCCACTTGCTAAGAATTCATTGTTTGTTGTCCTCAAGGTGTCCGAACCTACAAAAGATGTATTGGAAACTTCAAAGTACATGAAGTGTCATTCAATCTTTAGGATGATCGCTCATCCAGCATCAAACCCTGCAAGCGTAACCCTTTACCAAAAAAATTGAAACCTAAGAATGGAGCCCAAAAATTCCATGCAACAAGCTTTCTTCATCCAGTTTCTTCGAAAAGGCTGAGATTTCAAAGTTCAATGCAATTCCATCGATTCATGGATGAAAGACGAATATCCTCATGCTCAGAAATTAAAAAACCTTCCACTTGCGACAACAATGTGACCCTTTCACCATCAAATATTCAAAATATCTTGAATCTGCAGACAAATAGCAAAATATACAAGGATAAATTTCACTGCTACAAATGCTTGTCTTCACCGAGTTGCTATTCCTTTCTGAGATTGCTTTCGCTGAGTTGAGTCAATCAACCGAATGAGCTCAGGCCATGTATATATACGTATTTGAACAATCACGTCCGAATTGGTGGAGCCGACCAATCAAGTAGGATATTGAAGACGACTTAGGTAAAGGTGAACTCGACATGTTAAATTTTTAATGTTGTCATGTGGTAAAAAAGTTATGATAGTCGGCTTGAGAGTTGACTTTACGAATTAGGGAGTTCACAATAATGTGTAGATATTTTTAATTAAATTTGAGGATATTCAATACTATAATGGTTAGGGATAGATTTAATTAAGGAAAGATTAGGGCAGATAGGATTTTATTTATGATTTAGAAATTTGTTTCCAAGAACTAGGGTTAGGGTTTCATTTATGCAAAGGCTAGGGTTTTAGGGATGGATTCAATTATGGTTTCCAAGAGAGGGACTCAAGGGTTTCTCTAGTGGTTACAATTAGCTTTCCAAGCTTCTTACAAGCTAAGGTTGGATCATCATGCATAGGGTTTTCCATCAATTCTCAACCTAGGGCTTGCTCTTAGGGTTTTATCATGTAGCTAGGGAATATGCATCATCTTCATGCTTAGGGGATTCACCTAGGGTTTATTAGGGCAACACAGAGTTGCGGGGGAGTGCCCCCCCACCCCCTCGAACCCGCTCCCAAAGCTCGCTCCGGGCGGGAGCGCTCTCCCAATTAAAAAAATTTCACTCCCTGCCAATTTTGGGAGCGTTGTTGGGAGCGTCGCTCCTGTCGCTCCCGGAGCGAAATTAAAAACCCGGGAGCGATCAAGGAGCGATCACTCCCGACCTTTAAAAATCGCTCCGGGAGTGAATCGGGCTGCGTCGAGAGCGTTCCAGCGGAAAAAAAAAAAAAAAAAAAAATCCGCGGACGCCAAAAAATTATCAATTTAAAAAAAAATGTTTTAAAAGCCCAATGGGCCAAATAACATTTCATTATCACTTGAATGAATTGAGAAGAGCTGGAGAGCAAGAGCAAAGGAGGAGCGAGGAGCAAGTGCCAAGGAACAAGGAGCAAGCCTGCAAAGAGGTAAGTAACTTAGTAATTTAGTTAGTTTAGTTAGTTTAATTTAGTTAGGTAGTAATTTAGTTAGTTTAATTTAATTTATTTAGTTTATTAACCTTATTTATGTTAAAAAACATGAATATAAATTAAATTTATTAATCTAAATAAATTAAATTAATTTGCAGATTCAAAAACCTACAAATATCAAACACCATGGACCTCGCTATATTTCTTGGCATTTTCCTCTTCTTGGTCCCTTTTAAGGTTATTATGGTGCTGGAGAGTAGGAAACGGAGGGGCCAAACTGAAGAGGGGGATGAAGAAGCTGGAGAAAGTCGAATTGATGAAAACCCTGGTGAGGAGGAGCTGGAGGAGGGTGAACATGACCCTCAAAAAACTAAACAAGACCAAACCCCATTGTGGAAATATGTTAACAGGGTTGAAACAAGGAGAGGGGGTGGAACCACTAAATTTCATTTCCCCCATTGCAATAATGATTACACAGGTTCATACACCCGTCCTAGAAGACATATATGGTTCAATGATCAATCTATGTTTTTTTATGTTTTTTATGTCTAATTCATCATTCTACATGTTTTTGTTGACATATATGTATCAAAAATTAAAAAATATAAAAAATATATATTTTTAAAAAATCGCTCCCAGATTCGCTCCCAAACCGGGAGCTTCTGAAAATGGTCACTCCCGCTCCTGTTCTCGCTCCTGCTCCCCGCTCCCGCTCCCGCTCCCAAGCAACATTGGGGCAACATCATGTATCACAAGAATATTTTTCATCTCCAACAATGCCATATTGACATCAATAACAATGTTGAAGTTTCTAAGTTTACTTAGTTAGAAACCCTCCATGCACTCTATCTAATTTATTCCTACCTACTTATTATTTTTTCTTTAACAAGTTATTTACAATGTAAATATTGAAAATAAACACCAGTGCATGCTCAACATATTACAGATCAACAACTAAAAGAAACAAGAACAAACACACCATATGACACCATTGTTTTTGGACTAATGTCCCCGGAAAAACCCAATGTGGGAAAACCAGTGCAGCTATCTGAGCGTTCTCTTATTAAGCAATATCAGAGTACAATCTGGGTGTCGAAACTGGCCTACCCAACAGAGAATTTTCTTGGCAATAATACCTCTCAGTATCTGACAAATTATTGGTTGAAACCCCAGATAATCCTTCCGGCAACTACTCTGCACCAATCTGCCCCTAGAAACCCCAGCATTTGCCTAAATTGGACTGTGTCAGCCTCTCCTAGCCCAGTGTTGGCCCTGTGTCAGCCTATCTTGGCCTGTGTCAGCCCAAGGAGGCCCTACGTCAGCTCTCTGAGCCTCTGCGCCAGCTACGTTGGCCCCTCTGGTGCTCTGCGCAGCACTTAGCTGCCTCTGCGTGGCCCTGAATGAGCACTGGCTACTCCTACATCTCTCTCTCTGGCTGCACTGCTACTCTCTGACACTATCTCTACCTCTCTGTCTCTCTGTACTCAATGCCCCTCAGCTGCTCTCCCGATCACTAATTCTATCTCTCTTAGCAAACCCCACTCTAGAGAATAGAATGACTAATCACTCTGGTGTATTCTCCAAGTGACCCTCAAGCCTCCTCTTATACTTTTCCTGTTGACATCTCAATGGTCGAGATTAAGTCCCTAATCAACGGCTAAGATTAGATCTGGCTTGATCCATGTCTTTTGGACCATTCTAACACAGATTCATATTAATACACATTAATATTTTATTTTCCCTAAGTTTAGACATAAGGACTCCATTAAAAATATTAATTATTTTAATCTCCTGATCTGTTTAGAATTTGCCAAAACCCTTTATGGGTATTGGAGATCTCATGTGCCCCAACCTCTACACCAAATTCTGTGGCTAGAGCACATCCGATGCTACCCCAAACCAACACTCCCTCTTCGCAAGGATTGTGTTCTAGCAATACTCCTCACTGAGTATTACTCTGATCATCCAGCATTAGTTCCCTGTGCTGATGCTAGGCCTTCCTACCCAATATCCTCTGCACTGCTGCCCATGGTTTTGCCACTGCCACTGTTGCATATGTACGACAACTCCCTCTGCACGCATGCTACTGCTGGTCCTTTCTCCCAGCAATGCATTCACACTATACCTCCTCTCATCGTGTTGCATCGTGTCGCCCACTGTTGCACTGTAACTCAGTTACTGAGAAGTAAGTAATTGATCTCCCAAATGACCTCCCTGTTGGGCTAGAGACACCCATTGATTTTGAAGCTCCCTTTGCCGTTGACAGTGCTCCCTCTCTGACCTTTGCGCTGCTACAACAACTCCCTGCATCTTGCACTGTTGCACACCTCTTTGTGTCGTCCTGCATTGGTGCAACACTCCTGTGCCTCTCGCAGTGTTGCAGCCTGCTAGCCTCGTGATGTCTCGAGACTCCTGCACTATAGCTCTCGTTTTCGCTCCATTCGCATCCGTCTCTACCCAAATCAGCTAGTCCTGCTACTCCTCTTCGAGGCTCCCGTAGCAAGGTCTCATCCAAGAGGTTGGGTACCTCGAGAATCCTGCCCCTCATCGCCTATAGTCTGCTTGACTACAGCTCGATGTCTCCCCACTTCCACTCAAGTAGTGCGTGTGCACTCATGGCACATTCATCGTCTGTCAAAACTTTCTTTTGTGCCCATGTTGGCGCTGCCTTAGTCTCGGAAAACTTTCCCTTACTCTTCTTCCTTGGACACTGGGTCACATAATGACCCAGCTCCCCACAATGGAAGCACTTGATCTTGGAGAGATCTTTTTTCTTCCGCTTTTCCTGCTTTCCCTCAGATGCTAGGGCCACATCCTCCTCCTCTTGCTTGACCTTGATCCCTTTGTTGCTGCTACCTGTCTTCGATTGTCGTCTAATCTCTTCCTAGCAAAGAGCTACCCACATCTCGTCCCAAAGTGGGAGAGTCCCTCTGCCCAAGATACTCTGGACAAATACTTCCCAATCTTCTAAGACAGCATTCAGGGTTGTCCTCCCCATAAGCTCATGATCCAGTGTCGCTCCTATAGCAGTCAACTGGTCTCGGATCCCATTCAGTCCTCCGAGGAAGGTGTCAATCAATTGACCCTTCTTCATCTGATACAACCTCATCTGGTTCTCGAGCAGCATTCTTCTCTGCACAGAAGTATGCTAGTATAGCTTCTTGAGAGCCTCCCACATCTCAAATGTCGTTTCCTTCTCGGCGATATGTGGTACCACATGATCCTTGACCCCGTCAAGGATAATGCACTTGGCCCTTGCCATCACCTCTTCATACCTGTCATTATCACTGGGGTCGACTAGGACAGCGATTACCTTCAAGGCGAAGTTCTTGACACAATTCCTGTCAAGCACTGATAAGATTTTGGCCTTCCAAACTGCGAAGTTCAATGCTCCGTCTAGTCTATCCTGGTCTCTTACCCCGTGTAGTGCCATGATGCTACTCTACTTCCCTCCTGGAAGTTCTCTGTTCGTCTCCTCTTAGTCTCTACTTCCCGTCTAGAAGTTCTCTTCTGGACTCCCTCTGAGCCCTGATTTCCCTCCTCGAAATCCTTCTGTCGCTTGTCGAGATGCCCCATACTCTGATCGTCTTGTGCAACTGCACTGTTGATCCGGGTTCCTCGGCTAGAAACCCTTGGTAACAACTCCTCTAGCCTTGCTCTGTCAAGTACTGTTCTGACGACAGTACCTCACCAACTCCACTCTGCAATATTCTTGCAGCCTTCTAGACCCCAGCAACTGCCTCTCTGTGAACTGCGTCAACCCCTCTCTACCTCATGCTAGCCCTGCGTCACCTCGAATGGGTCTACGTCAACCCTGGGATGCCCTGCTCAGCCCTCTGGCTGTTTGCGTCAGCAATGCTGGCCTCTCTGAGGCTCTGAGCAGCTCCCGACTTCCTCTGCGTCACACTCCTTGGTTTCTGCGCTGCTAGAAACAGCTTCTGTCACCTCAGGACAGTTGTTCTCTACTGTTATTGCTCCACTCGACTGATGTCTTTTATTCCTCCTGTGATTTGCAACCTCGCTCCAATACCATGTTGAAGTTTCTAAATTTATTTAGTTAGAAACCCTCCATGCACTCTATTTGATTTATTCCTACCTACTTGTTATTTTTTCTTTAACAAGTTATTTACAATGTAAATACTGAAAATAAACACCAGTGCATGCTCAACATATTACAGATCAACAACTAAAAGAAACAAGAACAAACACACCATATGACACCATTGTTTTTGGAGTAGTGTCCCCGGAAAAACCCAATGTGGGAAAACCGGTGAGGGTTTTCTTATTAAGCAATATCAGAGTACAATCTGGGTGTCTAAACTGGCCTACCAACAGAGAATTTCCTTGGCAGTAATACTTCTCAGTATCTGACAAATCTACTAGCTAAAACCCCGGATAATCCTTCCAGCAACTATTCAGCACCAATTTGCCCCTAGAAACCCTAGCATTTGCCCAAACTGGACTGCGTCAGCCTCTCCTAGCCCAGCGTTGGTCCTGCGTTAGCCCCAGGAGGCTCTACGTCAGCTCTCTGAGCCTCTGCGCCAACTATGCTAGCCCATCTAGTGCTCTGCGCAATACTTAGCTACCTCTGTGTGGCCCTGCATGAGCATTAGCTGCTCCTGCGTCTCTCTCTCTGGTTGCACTGTTGCTCTCCGGCACTATCTCTGCCTCTCTGTCTCTCTGTACTCAATGCCCCTCAGCTACTCTCCCGATCACGGATTCTATCTCTCTTAGCAAACCCCACTCTAGAGAATAGAATGACTAATCACTCTGGTGTATTCTCCAAATGACCCTCAAGCCTCCTCTTATACTTTTCCTGTTGACATCTCAATGGCCGAGATTAAGTCCCTAATCAATGGCTAAGATTAAATCTGGCTTGATCCATGTCTTTTGGACCATTCTAACACAGATTCATATTAATACACATTAATATTTTATTTTCCTAAATTTAGACTTAGGGACTCCATTAAAAATATTAATTATTTTAATATCTCCTGATCTGTTTAGAATCTACCCAAACCCTTTCTGAGTATTGGAGATCTCATGTGCCCCAACCTCTCCACCAAATTTTGTCGCTAGAGCACATCCGATGCTACCCCAAATCAACAGACAACCTTGACCAACACCAACCTCTTTGAGTACAAAACCCTAAGCTTGGGTTTCAAGCCCACAAGTCATTTTTGTGGCGCTCCAACCTCCAATATAGCAAGCCATAAGAAAGAAGCTCAATATGATGAGATGCAAAAGAAAGAAGGAGCCATGCAACTACTACTTGAAGATCTCCCTAAAGAACTGGTAGCTGACACACTTATAAAGACAAGCTAAAGAGCTTGTGGTTATGGCTTCCTAACTGAAAGGAAGTGAATGAATCTCCTATATGATTTAAAGGGGGTAAGAGGTCTCCTTAAATGTTGAAAAAGGAGCAAGGATCTATTCCCTAATTAATAGGGAATAGGCATATCCTCCTTAGCTGAGAGGGAGTGAGGATGAACATCGTATTCTCTTCTATTATGTGTCATGCACTAGGCCAAGACTAACAACGATATGTCTAGTGAAGGCCATGGTATGGAGAATGGAGAATTGGACAAGCATCTGAAATTTGATACTCCTTGAGGATAAAGAATCCAAGATAGGAAGTATTCTTGTTGACCGACACTCTTTAAGCATTGGGCAGGTATCCAAGATAAGAATGATTAAAGAGGACTGATATTCTTTGCGGATTGGGAATCCAAGATAAGAATAGTCCTAAAAGGACATACCTAGGGAACATCCAGATGTGGTATGTACCTTGAAGAGGTAGTGAGGTATCTCACGTAAAGCCTCATAGAATTATGCTCTCATATAAATAGAACTTGTCAAGTTAAGGCCTTACTATGTTGACTATGTTGGTTGTAATATTAATGCTTAAAGATGGCTTATCAATCCAACTCTTCTTATGAGATCTCTTTAGTTTGTATAATATCCTTGTACCGGTTGTACAATTATGTAGTTCCCTAGTCATAATCATTGTGTCATATCATTATATAGTATATTATTATTCAAGCATAAGGTTAATAAGCTTCTTTCAATTGGCCTATAAGCTTCATGGTCATGTTCTTCATGCTTCTAGGTTGTTTTTCATGTCCTCACACATAATTGAATCAAGAGAGAATATCATTCGTATAAAACCCTATTGGGCAAGTTGCAACTTGTAAAAGAATTTGATTTGAATCTAGAAGGTCAAAATAAGCCTCCAAGCACAAGTCGGCCCAATCAGTGACAAGTCGACCTAGAAGAGGCTATTTGACCCCCACAGATGTGTATATATACAAGCAGTTTTTGTTGAGAAATCTAGGGCATTAACATTATGTGATTTCTCTACCATTAGTAATTGCTTGTGAATGTTTTTTGCTTCTTATATTAGAATCTTCTTCTTGTTAGATTATTAGTGTTCTTCTTCATCAAACAGTAACCAATGCATGAACATAAATAGACAAGAGACAGAATGCAGGCTATGAGCCAGGGCCAAAACCTCTCACTCTTTGAGAGGAAAACCAGCACAAATTCTTCTTATAGAGATTCCAATTGACGAATACCAAGACCAAGACCCTTGACCTATTAGCCACTTCCAAGACCAAGACACTAGCTCTCTTGATTGTCTTCTCCTTCCTCCTTTCGATTCCTCTTACACATTGAGATCATCTCCTTTTTTAGCATAATGTGATAGCAACGAACTATAGACATACTTGAGATGGCACTGAGACATATCACTATATTGTCACCAAATTGTCCTTACTACAACAACACTAAAACACTGTACTACTTCACTTACTATCAACTCCTTCATATCATCGAACGAAGGCTTCTATATATCATCTGGCTGTGGTATAGATACCCTCATCCGAACTATATCTTTTTGTTCGATCCAGGTGGATATTGGTGGCCACCTGCCAAGTCCACTTGGACCCCCACCATCGTTTCTTTCAACTTTTCAGTTTCCTTAATTATAGCACAGTTTACTATTTTTAGCAGTTTTTCGGGTCCTGAACTTCCAGAGCCATTTTGAGGCCCTAAATGACGTTTTTTTGAGAAAACTAGGAACAACATGGGTCCATGGACTAATGTTGCTCTTCCCAAAGTTGTAGTTCTCGGATAGATATTTCTAACGAGATACTGTGCGCGTCAAACAAAGATCATATGCCAAAGTTACGACCCCGGGAAGAGCAATTTACCCAAACGAGGCCCACAGTTTGGCGTTTCATCTTCTAGGGTTAGGTTTTTGGATGTTTAGGGTTTTCCATTGTTTCTCAACAATAAATAGGCCTTCGAGCCTCATTGTAACACAGTTAAGACGCATGTAGTTGCCACATCTCTTCTCAGAGATAAGCTACCATCGTCGTAGTTGGTTTATTTCCATTTCTGTTTGTAAGCATATTTCAGTATTTTCCATTAATGAAATGAAGTATTATTTCCGCTGCATTTTTCTGTATATGCTTATCTCTGTATTTTGTTGCATTCCTGGTTAAATCCGGATCAGTGGTATCAGAGCAGTCTTCTTTTTTTCTCTGTTTTTCTTTGCATGTCCCAACGAGGTTGAAATATAAGGAGTTAAGGCTTGAATTGGTCGAACCTTTAGAAGACCAGCCTCGCAAATCCTGACGACCTCCCATGGTGGATGAAAAGAAAGACAAGGGGATAGGAGATCCTATCAAAATCTTGCTCAAAAAAGCCCTCGAGCGACAAAGGAACGCGATGATGGACAACTTTGCCCAGATCCTTCAGCGGCTACCCAGGGGTGACGTATCGGCTTCCAACAGCTACTCTGGAAACGCCACACCATTTAAGTTACAAGTTAAGTTTGAAATCCCCATATTCGAGGGTCAAATAGACGCAGATGTCGTCGATAAATGGTTAAATCTGCCAGAGGGTTATTTTTCTGTTCATGATTTTTCCAGTCGAGAAAAGATTATTTTTTCTCTTCTCAAAGTAGCCGCCCACGTCAAGGACTGGTGGGAAACCTACTACGAGCATAAGGATGAAAGTACAGGCTCACTATTTTCGGCCGCACCCACCTGGAATTCATTCCGGGATGCCATCAAGGAGCAGTACTACCCTGTCGAAAGCTATAAGGATCAATACATATAATGGACCATGCTACAGTAGGGAAGGGGCCAAGACGTGCCGGAGTTCACCAATATTTTCCATACCCTTCGCACAAAGTTGGGTATCAAGGATTCGAAGCAGCGTTTGGTACTCAAATACTGTGACTACCTGCACAAGTACATCCAGGAAGAAATACAATTCCTGAACATCTCCTCACTCGGCACTGCATACCGATATGCGGTCAGGGTCGAGCAAAAGTTTAAACAGAAGAAGCGAGACTTTGGATCTGCGAATCCGAAGTAAGGGAAAGGTGCCCCCAAACCGCAGAACAAAGGACAAAGCTAAGGCGAGACGGCCCAAGACAATCCGCCAAAGCTGCAAGCAAAGAACAGCGCCGCGAAGCCGAAAAACGACACGGGAAAGTGGTGTGAGTTCCATAAGAGCTCCACTCACACAAGTGAGTGTCGGGCCAAGTAGTCACTGGTGGTTGAGCTAAAGGTTTCAAAATCGGATGCGGGTTCCGACTTTGAGTCAGAACCCGACAAAGGGAATGACAAAGGGAAGCATATTATCGATGAGGAACCCAACGCCACCATTGCCACCACGAAGATCCAGAACGAGGAACTCAAAGATCCAGAGGAGGAGTGTCTCTTCCACTCTCAGATGTGGGTAAAGGGCTCCCCGCTACAGTTCATTGTCGATAGCAGGAGCCAAAAGAACCTCATTTCGGCAAAGGTCGTGAAGCGGCTAGGCTTACCAACCACAGCACATCCACAATTGTACACCATCGGGTGGCTTCACCAAGGACAGGATCTTCGTGTGAGCCAACAGTGTCGCCTTCCATACAACATCAAGCCCTTCACGGATGAGGTATTATGTGAAATTGCTCCCCTTGAAGTTTGTGATGTATTACTAGGACAACCATACTTGTGGAAGCGACACGTTGTGTATGAATCAAGGCCCCGTGCTGTTATTGTTACTTTGGGAACTAAGTTGTACAAGATACTAGAGGTAGCACCGCCTACCGCCATCTCTTTGATTACTGCAAAACAATGCAGTAAGCTCGTTTCCAAAACCGGGAAATTTGTTTTCCTGATGATATGCCCTCAAGAAAAGAAGAAGACGGTGGCCACGACCTCCAGACAGGGCCCCTCCGCATCACAACTACAGATGGACAAGGTCGTGGAGGAGTACGAGGACATATTCACCTCCCCTGCAGGGGTACCTCTGCACTGTCAGGTCAAGCACTCCATCGATCTGACCCCAGGTGCGCAGTTGCCCAATGGACCAATCTATCGGCACTCCATTCTAGAGAATGATGAAATCAAGAGGCAGATTCAGGAGTTGCTGTAGAAAGGTCACAGTCGTCCAAGTTCATCACCTTGTGGGAGCCCGATCATGTTGGTACAAAAGAAGGATGGGACTTGGAGACTCTGTATTGACTATCGGGCGTTGAACAAGATCACTGTCTGTAATAGGTACCCGATCCCATGGATTGATGACCTCTTGGACCAACTGAAGGGGGCAAAATATTTCAGCAAGATCGATTTGAAGTCAAGATATCACCAGGTACCAATCGAACCCTCCGATGTGTGGAAAACTGCCTTCAAAGCCAAGAAGGGCCTGTTCGAATGGTTCGTGATGCCTTTCGAATTGACGAATGCTCCTGCAACCTTCATGAGGCTAATGGATGACATCTTGCGGCCATTCACCAACTCATTTGTAGTGGTATACTTGGATGACATCCCGATCTTCAGCTAGAGTTGGGAAGAGCACCTCCACCACATCCGACAGGTTCTCCAAACACTACGACAACACAAGTTATGTGCCGATTTCGAGAAATGCACTTTTGGCATGACCCAGGTTCAATATCTGGGATACATTATTGATGAGAAGGGGGTGCCTGTGGATCCATCCAAGATCCAAGTCATTCGAGATTGGCCATCTCCAACCACTCTGACAGAGCTTCGTAGCTTTCTAGGTCTTGCCAACTTCTACCGCAGGTTCGTGTTGGGATTTTCTCATATCACTTGGCCCTTGAGTCAAGTCACCAAGGGAGGAGCGAAAGCAAAATTCTTTTGGTCTGAATCTCAACAAAGGGCATTCACAGAGTTGAAAGATCGCCTCTGCATGGCACCCGTGCTCGCATTATCAGACTTGCAACAACCATTTGAGGTCGAGACAGATGCCTCTGACTATGCTATTGGGGCAGTCCTTACTCAACACGGGAATCCAGTGGCATATCACAGTGAGACACTTTCAGACACAATCCGGAAGTATCCCACTTATGACAAAGAGATGTATTCCATTATACAGGCCTGCCGACAATGGAAGCATTACATTTTGGGGAAGGAAATGGTCATCCACACAGACCACCGACCCTTGCAGTTCATACAGACCCAAGGGAAATTGCAGAATGATTGCCATCAGAAGTAGTCCACATACCTGCAACAATTCCATTTGAATATCATGTATAAGAAGGGTAGCACCAATAATGTTGCAAATTGCCACAGTCAACCACCGATCATGGCGTTAACCACTATGCTCAACTCTTGTGGGCACGAGACTTCTGATTGGCACTTCTCTACAAAAGTGACCCAGAATTCGGCCACACATACCAGACACTCTTGGAGGGTCAACATGTCCCAGATTTTCACCTCCGAGATGCCCTGTTATGCCACCTGGGTCACCTTTGTGTTCCTTCAAGCGAGCGTGCCAAGATGATTTGGGAAGCACACTACAATCGGGCTGTTGGACATTTCGGGGTCGAGAAAACGGTGGCAGTACTACAGAAGTATTTCTATTGGCCGAATCTTCGACATGATGTCAGGAAGTACATCAGATCATGCACTGCCTGCGCCATTGCCAAACCAACCATCAAGAAGCAAGGCCTCTATACCCCACTGCCTACCCCTAGTCGACCTTGGGAATCCATCTCCATGGATTACATGTCAGGTCTTCCTTCCACTAAGCATGGAAATGACTGTGTTTTTGTGGTCATCGACAGGTTCTCGAAGATGGCCATTATGGTCGCCTGCAAGAAGAATATCACAGCAAAAGCCACTGCTAAACTCTTCTTTGAATGAGTGTGGGTACACTTTGGGATCCCACAATCTATCATCTCAGATCAGGACAGCAGGTTTCTCAGTACATTTTGGTCAAGTCTCTGGTCGATGCTCGACACCAAACTCACTAAGTCCACAGCGTTCCATCCTCAAACTGATGGCCAGACAGAGGTTGTCAACAGGATGATTGTACACATTCTGCGCATGTACAACTCAAAGCATCCACGCACATGGGACGAGAGCCTCCCCTATGTTCAACACAGCTACAACCGGGCTCTCCACAGCTCGACTGGCCACAACCCTTTTCAGGTGGGCTTGGGATTCCAACCACTATGTCCCATTGATGTGGCCATGCCAGTTGTAGCTACTCACGCAGATTCGGCTCATGTCCAGTCCGAAACAGATAAGGCAAACAACTTCATTGAGCACATCCAACATATTCGCCAGCAGGTCCATGACATTCTGGAGAAATCAAATGCCAAGTACAAGCAGCGACATGATCAACATCGGGTGCCACACAAGTTTCAGGTGGGTGACAAAGTCTGGTTGCATTTGCAAAAGGAATGCCTTACCGAAGCCTATCAAAAACTTAGACCACTCCAATATGGTCCTTACACCATTACCAAGGTTGTGGGAGACAATGAATTTGAGCTCAGCATTCCCCCATTCCTTGGCCTGCACCTAGTGTTCAATGTGGACTGCCTTCGGCCATACTTTCCACCATTACTAGACACATCCAACATTGCAGAATAGCTCACACCCATAGAGTTAAATCCAGATTGCATGGAACAAGCTGCAACTGATCGGATCATGGACACACAGATCAAGCACACTCGCCAGCAGAATATCCAATTGTATCGAATTATCAAAGTAGGCCAACTCCTTCACCAGGGCAAGTGGCTCACCAAGGACCAAGTTCAGCAAAAGTTTCCTCATCTCATGGAGGAACTCAACGCAATGGGGACCATTACTTCCTAAGGGGGGAGGAATGATCCAGGTGGATATTGGTGGCCACCTGCCAAGTCCACTTGGACCCCCACCATTGTTTCTTTCAGCTTTTCAGTTTCCTTAATTGTAGCACAGTTTACTATTTTTAGTAGTTTTTCGGGTCCTGAACTTCTGAAGCCGTTTTGAGGCCCTAAACGACGTTTTTTTGGGAAAACTAGGAGCAACATGGGTCCATGGACCGATGTTGCTCTTCCCAAAGTTGTAGTTCTCAGATAGATCTTTCTAACGAGATATTGTGCACGTCAAACGAAGATCATATGCCAAAGTTACGACCCCGAGAAAACCAATTTACCCAAACAGGGCCCACAGTTTGGCGTTTCATCTTCTATGGTTAGGTTTTTGGATGTTTAGGGTTTTCCATTGTTTCTCAAACAATAAATAGGCCTTCAAGCCTCATCATAACACAGTTCAGAGGCATGTAGCCGCCACATCTCTTCTCAGAGATAAGCTACCATCACCTTAGTTGGTTTATTTCCATTTCTGTTTGTAAGCATATTTCAATATTTTCCATTAATGAAATGAAGTATTATTTTCGCTGCATCTTTGTGTATATAGTTATCTTTGTATTTTGTTGTGTTCCTGTTTAAATCCGGATCACTGTTGTAGCATTGAGACCTTTACCCAGAGATCCAACCTTCTTACTGTCATTGTCTACCCGAAATCATAGAGAGACATATCCGAACAGTATACTGGGACTACCATCTGAATTCAGAGTGAGATCTGAATTCCTATAGATTGTGATCAGCCCTTACTGTCCCTTCATCTCTTCGTTGTCCCTTCCATCGAACTTGTCCTCTGTAATACCCATCTGAAAAAACTCGGAGAGATCCGAAATGTGAAATGTGTAAATGTGGATGCCTACACGCCTATATATAGTCGTTTTCCCATCAATATAAGTCGACCTATCATTTTGAATAGATGCGTCACCTTGCAATGTGAGCCGACATGAGTTTCTTATCATTTCTTGAAGCCGACATGAAGAAGGAGAACCGTGCTTATCTTTGGAGGGCTATTTTACAGTATATAGACTAGAATACATTTGACATATCTTCATACATGACATTGACTCTTTGACAAATCCTAAGGCTCTCAATGGGAGCCATCTAAAATAAACCTCTTGCTTATGAAACCCATGAAGCAAGGCATTACAATAATAATTTTATTTACTTATTTTCATCATTTACAAAGATCATAATTACATGTCATTATGAAGACCGAACCTAGTTACACTTTTCAACACTCCCTCTTAACTAGGGAGGTATTCATAATGGTACTTGGTCATTCTCAATCTAAAGAATTTCTCATAAGAAGAATCAGATTGGTAACCCATCTGTATAGCATCATATCAACCAGCATTGTCACATAGCAAGGCCTTGACTAACAACTCTATCCACATGATCAGAGCACAATGTTGGCAAGACCAATGATTCATAGACACCATAATCATTGTCTCTCAAGGTACATACTCCACCTGAGTGTTCACAAAGTATGACCTTCTTTGGACTATTCTTATCTTGGATAGATAGTCCTCAAAGAATATCGGTCCACGACTACTCTTATCTTGGATGCCCTATCTCATCCTCAAAGAGCATCAGATGCTAGATGATTACCCAATCCTCCATTTTGTCTTCCCAGGTGAAGACCAGAATGATGTGTCTATCTCTCCCTCTCAATTAGGAAGGACATATCAATTCCAATAATATAATGTACTCATTCCTACAGAAGGAATGTACCTAAGCTCCCTCTTGGCTTAGGAATTTCCAAGTTTCTTCCAAGTAAGAAACTTGTTTTCAGGCTCCCTCTTAATTAGGGACCTACAACAGCTCCTCAACCAGCTGCTTGAAGAGCTCCTTCCTTCGATGTCATGAATTTCTTTTTCAAGGAGTCTTCATCTTTTGGGGCTTCTTCATAGGGCACAAACCATCCATCACTTTCATCCATGAGTCAGTCATGTCATCATTCCTTTCATCAGAAAGTGATCCATCAGTCTTCATCTGGCCTTGCTTCATGTCATGTTGCCTTCTTCATGCCATATTTTTCTTTGGAAGGATCTTACATCCTTCTACATGGTCCTCTTGGAAGATATTCGCAGTTCTTCCCTTTAGAAATCCTGCATAAACCCATCCAAATATTTGTTCAAAAATAAGAAATGAACACTTAAATCAAAATTACCTTTGTGATGGTCTTTCATCATGACATCTTCCTGTAGGTATCAACATCCTACAAACATGTTGACACATCTCCCAAAGATATCCATTGTCAAGGGTCTCCATCTTTTTCAGACTTCCATCAGAGTCTTCATATCTTTCCAGGAGATTTCCTAGTCAAATCTTCTTGGTCTTTCGGATGTTGATTGCCTTTACCATGGTTGCATATTTCATGATATATTCCTTCCTTTCTTCACACATTTCATTCCCATGAGATTTCATTCAAAGTTCCTCAATTGTAGTCAACCACCTCATGCTTCATATGAGGACATATTATGTTGATTTCATCTAGTGTGACTCATGCCTTCCAGAAACCTTTAATAGGAGGAGATTCCTTTCCTTTGATCATGATTCTCAAGATAGAGCAGTGATCCAAGTTACCTACAACCATACAACATGACTTTATAAAATCAAATACAAGCATACATATCTCATTTACCTTTAGGTCATCTAGGCTTCTTTCAGCAGCTTCCTTGATTGAAAATATCTTCAACCCCTTGATTTGCTTCATCTCTTATGTCATCATACCATCATCCATGAATTCCACAAGTTGGAGTTCCTGGTGAAACACTTGCTTCCACTCAAGATCGGTGAATCCTTCGATGAGGATTCCATCAAAGAAACTTGAGGATTTTGCATATCCCTATCCAGCAAATGTTTCCTTTTGATTTGATGTATGATGAGACTTGTCCTGGATGACTTCTTCCCTTTCTTAAGTTTTCCAATAAGGTTCTCAAGAAATATATCCTTCATAGTTGACTATCAGACATCCTTCATGTTTCCTATGCTGATGTCATGAGCTCTTACTTCTAATGCTTTTCCTCTTCCTTGGACTTCCTTCTTTCAGCTTTTTCCACTTCTTCTCTATCTTTCTTGTTATTTCCCTTTCGTACTTGGGACAATCTTTCCTATGATGCCCATAGCATTGAAACTTAACTATGTTCTTCTTTCCTTTCGACAAATCTTTGAATCCTTTCATTTGAACCTTCAACACTTTTGCCTTCAACCTGTCATCTCCTGTCTTACATAGAAACCACAAGTTGTTGAATAGGATAGCCTTCTTATCCTCATTGACATTTGTTACCTTGCTCATCAGTTAGTGCATTTAGAACAATGAGGATTATCTCTTCTAGATCTTGCAATTGAGATCTTCTGAAGATAATCCTTTATCCTTGGATACCTTCAATTTGTGTAGATAAGATCTACGTGATATGACCTATTGTATCGCATCTTCAGAGAATAGCTCTACCAGCTTATCATATATATCTCTTTGATGTCTCCAACACTGCTATATGAGGGGACCTTTCATAAGAATCCCTTTCCATGTATTCAAAGGAGACCTTTCCCATGATATGTTCAATGACTTCTCTTTCTTCGAGGACTATGCCTATCCTCCTTTTCCATGCAAGGAATTTCAATGACCCAACCAGCTTATAGATCTCCTTGCAAAACGAAGTCATTTTCCCAAATTTGATTATAGAATGAAAGATACTTACTTGACAAGTGAAGATGAAATCTTCAACTTGATCACTTTGATGGTGGATGAAGAAGATGTATTAGTGCTCCTTTCAGATGATCTTCTTCCAAATGAAAAGCCCTTCTTCAATAAAGGAGATCGCTCCTTTTATGATGTCAATGCCTTTAGATCTAGCTTCCATTGTTGATGGTGAGGATGTTTTGATGCTTCCTTGGATGATCTTCTTCAAGGATAAGGAGGGGATCCTTGCTGCAATGATAGGGAGCTTGCCTTATAGCTTTTGAAGATGATGATAATGTCTTCTCACCTTCAAGATACTTTGACTTCTTTGGTAGTGAATGAATGCAGATCAGAAATGCTTCTAGGATCTCCAAGATGATGTGATCTTAGTCCTAGAAATGCTTCTCTATACTTTGGGTTGCCTTGCTTTGTAGATCTCTTCATCTTGATGAGGGTCTTTGTGGTCTTTTGCTAAAGATTATAGGATCCAACACTCTTGCTGGTGTAGACTTCTAGTTGCCTTGATTTGTAGATCTATTCGCCTTGAGTAGAAATAAGGCTTTGGCCTCAATTATTTGATGATCCTAAGACTTCTTTTGAAGTAGACTTCCTTCTTTGATCTAGGGTTTGATTCTTCAATGTAGATCCTTCACTTTGCTTTGATGCCTTCCTTGAAACTCGATCCTTGAGTGTCTCTTTTGATTAGATGCCCTTCCTTAACTTCACCTTAGCTCCGATACCATGTTGAGAAATCTAGGGCATTAACATTAGGTGATTTCTCTACCATTAGTAACTGCTTGTGAATGTTTTTTGCTTCTTATATTAGAATCTTCTTCTTGTTAGATTATTAGTGTTCTTCTTCATCAAACAGTAACCAATGCATGAACATAAATAGACAAGAGACACAAAATGTAGGCAATAAGTCAGAGCCAAAACCTCTCACTCTTTGAGAGGAAAACCCACACAAATTCTTCTTATAGAGCTTCCAATTGACAAATACCAAGACCAAGACCCTTGACCTATTAGTCACTTCCAAGACCAAGACACTAGCTCTCTTGACTGTCTTCTCCTTCCTTCATTCGATTCCTCTTACGCATTGAGATCATCTCCTTTCTGAGCATAATGTGATAGCAACGAACTGTAGACATACTTGAGATGGCACTGAACCATATCACTGTATTGTCACCAAACTGTCCTTACTACAGCAGCACCAAAACACTGTAATACTTCACTTAATAGCAGCTCCTTCATATCACTGAACCATGGCTTCTATATATCATCTAGCTGTGGTATAGATACCCTCATCCGAACTGTATCTTTCTGTTGTATTACCCAAAGATCCGACCATCTTACTATCACTGTCTACCCGAAATCACAAAGAGACATATCTGAACCGTATAGTGTGACTGTCATCCAAATTAAGAGTGAGATTTGAATTCCTGTAGACAGTGATCAGCCCTTACTGTCTCTTCATCTCTTCATTGTCCCTTCCATCGAACTTGTCTTCTGTAATACCCATCCGAAAAACTCAGAGAGATCTGAAATCTGAACTGTGGAAATGTGGATTGCCTACACGCCTATATATAGTCGTTTTCCCATCAATATAAGCCGACCTGTCATTTCGAATAGATGTGTCTCCTTATAATGTGAGCCGACATGAGTTTCTTATTCTTTCTTGAAGCCGACATGAAGGAGGAGAACCGTGCTTGTCTTTGGAGGGCTATTTTACAGTTTATAGATTAGAATACATTTGACATTTGACTCTTTGACAAATCCTAAGGCTCTCAATGGGAGCCATCTAAAATAAACCTCTTGCTCATGAAACCCATGAAGCAAGGCATTACAATAATAATTTTATTTACTTCTTTTCATCATTTACAAAGATCATAATTACATGTCATTATGAAGACCGAACCTAGTTACACTTTTCAACAGTTTTGACCTCATTTGACACACATTTCGATTTGCACAAGAAAGAAGTTTGATCTGAAGCAAGGAGCAAGAAGGAAGCAAGAGCAAAGGTCAAGGAAGCAAGAAGAAATCAAGAAGAAGAAAGATCTGATTTTGAGCCTTATTCTCTCACACGTGTGAAGGAATTAGGGTTTCTACAACTATTGCAGGGCCAAAAGTTGCAGGTCGAGATTGCAGATCCGAGTTAGGGGTCGAAGCTGAGATTTGAAGCAGGTTGAAGGAGGATTGACCCTTGTTGACTTGGTTGATCTTTGACCTACTTGGAAGAGATTCTTGGAGGGCTGACTTGGTGCTTGGAGGAGGACTTGGTCTAGGGTTTTGGGTCTTGGTTTTCTCATTTGAACTGATTCTATAAGAAGAGAAGAGATTCTTTTGGGTTTTCCCCTTGGAGGGGTTTTGCCCTGGCTTGAAACCTACTTCTTCTGTCATTTGTCTTTATTGTTCATGCTCTTCATAATTGTTTGATGAAAAAATCTAATAAGAAGAAAACTAAACCTCACAAGCAATTCTTAAGGATAAGGAGAATTAATTTAATAGCTTCCCTACTAGATTCTCCAATAGATGGGAGAACACACCATGCTCCCAACCACTCGATCTACCAACTCGGGACTTTTTAAATTGAAGGGCATGGGGATGAGCTGTAAACCACTTATGCATGCACGGATGACAATATCATTTAATGTTGGGATTTTATCATTACGATTTATATTTTTATAAATTTAGAGACAGGGACCACTATGCTAGGAACCTTGACGTCCCCGTGAATTTCTCTAACCTTCAGGGGTGCTCCCACACATCCCCCTTGTGTGTATTACCGCTCCCGCACTCCCCTGTCCTAGGAACTTTGTGGAACATAGAAAATACCCAGGAAGACAGAATAAAATTAGTGATCTATTCTCCAACTTGAGTTTCAATGAGCTTGTACTTGAAACAAATTCAAGTGTAGCAGTCAAATCTATAAACGATATTCATGTATAAAATGACCACGAGTAGTAAGTGAGATCTATATGTAAAATAGTGATGAGGCAGCACATAAGATAACATTGTTGTAGATATGGTGTTATATCAAAATAGAATGACTTAAAATTAAACTAAATACACCAACCTGTTTCGGGCATATGAACTTGAAAAAGGAAAATATTTATTAATGTACAAACCACTGCTGAATAGTATGAAATTTGACAAAATAGAAAACCATTAAATTGTCAGCAGTGCACAAACCTGATATGATTGACAAGAAATGTTACTCCATGGTTGGTCTGAAACATGCTGCCCTTCTATGTAAATTCCCTTTCCATGACCCTAATAGAATGTCAATTCACAATTAAGTGAGATCTTAATAGATATAAAGGCTTTGTATAACGACAACTAAAAAATATACATTGAGCATAGACCCAATGCCATGTTTCACTCATTTCAAATTCAAATGCTAATATAAGAAAATGACAAAATTAATTATTTTAAAAATAGTAAGCAATAAGAATTATAATATATCATCATATTCTACAAATATATAATTGGATGTAGTTACTCATGGAAGAAGACCAAAAGAATAACAAGCAATCATTGGCACATTGAACGTTCAAAGAGCAACAGAATAATACTTGGTGAATGCTAGATACATGGGGGATTTCAACTACTATCATCAATAAAATTCAAAGAACTTTGTTACCACTTCGAGGTACTGACTAGGTTCTTAGTGTGAGGGAAACCAGGTTGCCCACACTGGCAAATTACATGTACATTGATACATGAAAAATCCAATAAGAATTGCCCTTCCTACATTGCCACTCTAGTTCAACAACAATAATAATGACCAGCAAATAGCCACCAAAACCATGGTTATGATCTTAGACCTAACCTAAGTAAATACCCTGCAATTTACATTTTGATCTATCATTCTCTTTTATTTCTACTTTTTTCATCGCTCTATTTTCTTCTCTTTTGTTCTCTCCCTTTTTATCATTTTTCGAATTATTATTTTTTTTAAATCTTTGAACAACACTTTTTTCTGTCATTTCCCAATGGTATTTAGAACAATATACCACTACAGAGCTCAAAGATTTTCCAACCCCTCATATTTAATCTCTGTATAAAACTTCAATTATCTCCAAAAAATATTGTTTGAACAAAGTTCTTGTTAAATCAATTCAGCATTTCAATAAACTATCTTCTCAGAACTAAGACATTAGTCATTACAAGATCTCGGTTTCATTGGAAATGCTTACACGAATTCCATGGGAAATATATTCCCATGCATATATTTCAAAAAATAAAAATAAAAAATAATAATATTTATCTAAAAATTTAAGTTGCGTTGATATTGGTCTAGAGAAAGTTAGGTGCTCTCCCACTCTTCAATTATTTCCATCATTGGATTTCTACTATTAGTTTGTCATATGACCCCAAGGGGAGGCATATATGGGGTTAAATGTAATCATAATAGTGGTTGGCTTAATAAAAGGGCCACACATGTTGAAATTTCTAAGTCTAACTGTTAGAAACACTTCATGTACTTTTCTGATTTATTTATGCCTACTTGTTATGTTAAATTAACAAGTTATTTACCATGTAAATACTGAAAATAAATACAAGTACATGCTCAACACAACTGAAAGAAACAAGACAAGCACACAAGTGACACCGTTGTTTTCAGACTAATGTCCCCGAAAAACCCAATGCGAGAAAATCGGTGCAGCTATATGAGGGTTCTAATTATAAGTAGTTTCAGACTACAATCTGGGTGCCAAAACCGGCTCACCCAACAAAGAATAATCTCAGCAATAGTACCTCTCAGTCGGAGACAGATACTCCAGCTGAAACCCCGGATAAACAATCCCACAGCTCTCAGCTCCAATCTGCCCCACGAAAACTCCCAGAGTCTGCCTCTAAGGACTGCGTCAGCCTCTTTGGCCCAACGTCAGCCCAATAACCCTTGCGTCAACCTCTGGAGGCACTGCGTCAGCCTCTAGAGCCTTTGCATTACCCACACTGGCTCTCTGAGGCACTGCGTAGATCCTGGCTGCCTCTGCGTGGGCCCTGACTAGCTCTACATGAACCTCTAACTGGCTCTGCATCCCTCTCTCCTGACTTCTACGCTAATTCTCCCAGTACACTCTTTGCCTCTCTGCTTCTATAGTCACTGCCCCTCAACTGCAACTCTAATCACTCCTTCGATTTCCTCAGCAAGCCCTGCCCCAGAAAATCGAATTCTTGATCAACTCAGTGTGTTCTCCAAGTGACCCTCAAGCCTCCTCTTATACTTTTCTCGTTGACAATTCAATGGCCAAGATTAAGTTCCTAATCAATGGCTAAGATTAACTCTGGCTTGATCCATGACTTTTGGACCCTTCTAACACAGTTTTATATTAATTCACATTAAAATTTTATTTTCCCTAAGTTTGAATTAATATTTTATTTTCCCTAAGTTTAGACTTAGGGACTCCATTAAAAATAATAATTATTTTAATATCTCTCAAACTGTTTCGACTCTGCCCAAACCATTTCTAGGTATTGGAGATCTCATGTGCCTTAGCCTCTCCACCAATTTTCGTGGCTAGAGCACATCCGATGCTACCTCAAATCAACACTTCCTCTTAGCAAGGACTGTGCTCTAGTAATACTCCTCACTGAATATCACCCTGATCATCCGGCATCGATTCTTGTACCGATGTTAGGCCTGCTGCCCATCATCTACACTATTGCATCATGTACTGCTACCCATGGCCCTGCCACTGCCACTGTTGCATCCGTACGGCAGCTCCCTCTCATCCTGTTGCATCGTGTTGCCCATAGCACTGTCATTGCTAACTGCTACACTGCAACTCAGTTACTGAGAAATAAGTAACTGATCTCCCAACTCTGACATCGTCGTCAAGGTAGAGACACTCATGAAGTTGAATCTCCCTCTGTCGCTAACAAGTGCTCCCTCTCTGACTTCTGTGTTGCTGCAACAACTCCACACATCTCGCAATGTTGCCTCACGCTATCTTGGGACTCATGCACTGTAGCTCCCTCTGTCGCTTCAACTGCATCCGTCTCTATTAACATCCGCCAGTACTGCTACTCCTCTTCGGGGCTCCCGTAGCAAGGTATAATCCAAGAGGTTGGGTACCTCGAGGATCCTGCCCCTCATCGCCCGTAGTCCGTTTAACTACAGCTCGATGTCTCCCCACTTCCGCTCAAATTGCATGTGAGCACTCAAGGCACATTCATCATCTATCTCCACTTCCTTCTCCACCCTTCCTGGCGCAGCCTTGGTCTCGGAAGCCTCTCCCTTGCTCTTCTGCCCTGGACATTGGGTCGCATAATGACCCAGTTCCCCACCATGGAAGCATTTGACCTTGGATAGGTCCTTCTTCTTTTGTTTCTCTTGCTTTCCCTCAGATGCTAGGGCTCTGCGCAATCCCAACACCAGCAAAATCCACACCTCCTAGCCACAGGCGCCAATCCTTCCTCACTGAGAAAGATGATCGGGCACTGCGTAGGTCAGGTCTACTCCTCTATGCCACAGCGTTGATCCTCTTCACGGCTCGAACTGATGACACAGACACCGTGTCACCCCTTCCTTGCTTCTTTTCTGCTAGGAACAACTTCTGTCACTCGGGACTGCTGTTTCTGCTGTTGTTGCTGTGCTCGGCGGATGTCCTCAGTTATCCTGTGATCTACAACCACGCTCTGATACCATGTTAAAATTTCTAAGTCTATTTGTTAGAAATCCTTCATGTACTTTCTGATTTATTTCTTCCTACTTGTTATGTTAATTAACAAGTTATTTACCATGTAAATACTGAAAATAAATAAAAGTACATGCTCAACACATACATATCATCAACTCAAGGAAAAACAAGCAAACAAGTGACACCGTTGTTTTTGGACTAATGTCCCCAGAAAAACCCAATGCAAGAAAACCAGTGCAGCTATCTGAGGATTTTATTATTAAGCAGTTTTAGAATACAATCTGGGTGCCAGAAATGGTTCATCCAACAAAGAATGCCCTCGGCAGTAGTACCTCTCAGTCGAAGACAGATATTCCAGCTAAAAACCCCGGATGAATGATCCCACAGCTCTCAGCTCCAATCTTCCCCACGAAATCTCCCAACGTTAGCCTCTGGAGCCTCTACATCACCCAAGCTGGCTCTCCCTGGCATTACGCAGCTCCTGGCTGCCTTTGCGTGGCCTTTGGCTACCTATGCATGGCCTCTAGTTGGCTCTGCGTCAACCCTCTCTCGGCTTCTGCGTTGATGCTCCCGATACCCTCTTTGCCTCTCTGCTTCTGTATTCACTGCCCCTCAGCTGCAACT
Source organism: Pinus tabuliformis (assembly GCA_031772625.1). Classification (NCBI taxonomy): domain Eukaryota; kingdom Viridiplantae; phylum Streptophyta; class Pinopsida; order Pinales; family Pinaceae; genus Pinus; species Pinus tabuliformis. The sequence goes on from CM062815.1 coordinate 835,265,539, forward strand.
CAGATCACTCCTTCGATTTCTTCAGCAAGCCCTACCCCAGAAAATCGAATTCTTGATCAACTCGGTGTGTTCTCCAAGTGACCCTCAAGCCTCCTCTTATACTTTTCTCGTTGACAATTCAATAGCCGAGATTAAGTCCCTAATCAACAGTTAAGATTAAATCTGGCTTGATCCATGACTTTTGAACCATTCTAACTCAGTTTTATATTAATTAGCATTAGTATTTTATTTTTCCTAAGTTTAGACTTAGGGACTTCATTAAAAATATTAGTTATTTTAATATCTCCCAAACTGGCTAGATTCTGCCCAACCCATTTCTGGGTATTGGAAATCTCATGTGCTTTACCCTCTCCACCAATTTCCGTGGCTAGAGCACATCCGATGTTATCCCAAATCAACGTCGTGAAGCACCAAGTTTGGAAGAATGCGATGAACGAGGAATATGAGTCGATCATGAAGAATGATGTCTGGGATGTGGTTCCTAGACCCAAGGACAAGTCAGTGGTCAATTCAAAATGGCTTTACAAAATCAAACATGGAGCTGATGGGAGTGTTGAAAAGTTTAAAGCCAAGTTCATTGCTCGAGGCTTCTCTCAAAAAGGAGTGGACTATGACGAGATATTTGCATCGGTTGCCTGATATCTTGAAGTTTCTAAGTCTACCAGTTAGAAACCCTCCATGCACTTTACTGATTTATTCCTACCTACTTGTTCTGTTACTTAACAAGTTATTTACAATGTAAATACTGAAAATAAACACTAGTGCATGCTCAACATATTACAAATCATCAACTGAAGGAAACAGATACAAGCACACAAAATGACACTGTTATTTTTGGACCAATGTCCCCGAAAAAACCCAATGCGGGAAAACCGGTGCAGCTATCTGAGGGTTTTCTTATTAAGCAGTTTCAGAGTACAATCTGGGTGCCAAATCCGGCTTACCCAACACAAATTGCCCTTGGCAGTAGTACCTCTCAGTCTGAGACAAATGTCCTGATTGAAACCTCAGATAAACCCTCCGGTGGTTCCTCAGCTTCAATCTGCCCCAAAAACTCCAGCACCTGCTTTTCTGGACTGCATCAGCCTCTCTTTGCCCAGCGCCTGCCCTGTGTCACCCTGAATGGGCCTGCCTCAGCCTCAGGAGGTTGTGCGTCAGCCTTCTGGGCCTCTGTGTCAGCCACGCTGGCCTCTCTGAAGCACTACGCAGCCCCTGGCTGCCTCTGCGTGGCCTTACGTGCGCCTTGGTTACTACTGCGTCACTCTCTCTAGCTCCTGCGCTGATCTCCCGGCACTATCTCTGCCTCTCTGTCTCTTTGTACTCACTACCCCTCAACTGGAACTCCAATCACTGATTCTATCTCTTTTAGCAAACCCCGCTCTAAAGAATAGAATGACTGATCATCTGGTGTACTCTCCAAGTGACCCTCAAGCCTCCTCTTATACTTTTCTCGTTGACATATCAACGGCCAAGATTAAGTCCCTAATCGACGACTAAGGTTAGATCTAGCTTGATCCATGTCTTTTGGACCATTCTAACACAGTTTTATATTAATCCACATTAATATTTTAATTTCCCTAAGTTTAGACTTAGGGACTCCATTAAAAATATTAATTATCTTAATATCTCCTAAACTGTTTAGAATCTGCCCAAACCCTTTCTAGGTATTGGAGATCTCATGTGCCCCAACTGTTGAAGTTTCTAAGTTTACTTAGTTAAAAACCCTTCATGCATTTTTCCTAATTTATTCCAACCTACTTGTTATTTTTTTCTTTAACAAGTTATTTACAAAGTAAATACTGAAAATAAACACCAGTGCATGCTCAACATATTATAGATCAGCAACTAAAAGAAACAAGAACAAACACACCACATGACTCCTGTTGACCACTGGAGTGGCACCTGATGATTATATGAAGACGCCAAAGCCAGGGTGACGGTTTGAAAGTTGAGCCCCTAACACATTGTAGTGTCTAGAGTCGATGTATATTACCATACTAGATCACACAAAAATTTCGTGGAATTTGGTTAGATCTAGGTAGTCATTTCTTAATTTTTTAGATTTCCCGCAAGTCAAAAATTGCAAATAAAATTGTATTTAAATTGTAATAAATGTAGTCTAGAGAAGTTGTATGGGGTATGAGTAATCAAAATTACACCTCTCACCTTCAACTTTCTACTATGACACACTTTGAGGGGTTAATAATGTGTTTTGGACCCTCAAAACCCACTTTTCCTAAGTTTAGTGGGAAATCTGACAATTATTAAGCCAGAAATTAAATAAATAGAGAAAAATAAATATCCACACATGTTAAATGTTGTGGAAATGAGGTGGAAAATTATGGGGGAGTTAAAGTGAAGTCCTAAGATGATGCGGACTCCTAAAATCAAGGAAAAGACATGTGCTCAAATAAAATTGAATTTCTGGCATTAAATGAAAAAACTGTTTGGAAATTCGAATTTGTGAAGTTAATGCACATTTGGGAGAATTTGGGAGAATATTCAGTGGAGATTTTTGTGGGAAATTGTCCCTACATGGGTTACCACCCATATACACTTGTCATTCCACCATAAAATTCGAATTGATGAAGTTAATGCACATTTGGAAGGATTTGGGAGGATTTGAGAGAATAATTGGTGGAGATTTTTGTGGGAAATTGTCCCCACATGGGTTACCACCCATATACGCTTGCCATTCCACCATAAAATTCGAATTTGGCACATAAGGGAAGAAGAAAATTATGTCCACTTGCCAGAAGTCGATTTTTACACTTGGCATTGGAGTTCCATTCAACAAATTCGAATTTTTCTTTGGGATTGTCACTTCATGCCACTTGTTTAATCACTTCTACATTGGGATTTTCCCAACTCTATATAATAGAGTCATGGGCTCTTACATTGTATAAGATTGTTACTAGCTATTGTGCTTGCGGAAACGTTGCTACTTTGTACACTTTCAGAAATATCAATAAAGACTTTGGGGTTTGATTCATGAGGTGTTCCTTCTTTTCGAATGTGATGAATTGTTGGCATTGGTATAATTCCTTTCACTCATGCTTTGATCTAATTTGCTTCCGAATGCTCTTGTAGATTTGTTAATGTAGAGTTATCTTACATTGACATTTGATTTAGAAGTATGCTCTAGGTATAGAATGCTCTAGTTGGTTTTAAATAAATCTCTAGAGTTTCTTATCATTGTTTATTGATAAATCTATATGAAACTAATTCTTGATTGAAGTTTTGTAGAGGGAACATCTTGTTGGGATTATAGAATCAAGCGTGAGGGGAAGTCTTTGGCGAGACCAACCTAGTCTTGATACATTCTTAAAGGAACTCTCATTTGTTCTTTGAACCTTCACAGTATTATTTTACAAAATGGTTTTGCAGGCATTTCGGCACATAGCTTGTACACAAGCCAAGAACTTCTAAATTTAAATCTCTTTTAAAAAAACACAATGTATTTCATTTCTTTCATTGCTATCTAAGAGCTTGAAGATGGCTAAGAAAAGACGAGAGTTTACTCTCACTCTTTAGCTTAGCCTTTTGTAAATTATAATTGTACATATACATTTTATCTTGTTGATTTTTCCATTAATACCTAACTTATTTTGCAGCCATTGTTTGGATTGCTAACTCTTGTGTGGCAGATTTTGAAGAACAACTTACCGCAACATCTATCAAGTGTTTGCAGGACCTTTAGCAAGTGTTGGGGGTTCAATTTCCAAGGATGTCGTGAGCCCTTTTGAGGCTTATTCTGGCCCAGTCGAGTTCACTAGAGGGCTGCCCATTTTCCTCTTTAAGCCGTGGGCATTTGGAAGAAACTCGTACCTTGTTTCCCTTGCATAAGTTTTGTGAGATCTTGTCACTACTTTCTCAAGAAAAGAGGTCTAGTGTCCAAGTTTCAAGCAATTATTGTGAGGACTCTCCTTGAAGTATAGTTGAAAACTTTGAAGGGCCCTATTCTCATTGTAATATTAATAAAAGATCTAACTTGCTTGTGGGAGCTTGGGATTTCTCCCATGGTATCCTATCTCCCCATTTAGAGGGAGGCTTCTCTTGGGTGGATTGACATTTGCATGGTTTAAACTTTCATACTTCATTCACTTGCATGCTTTAATTGGGAATTAACACAACCTCACTATCACATTTCATTAAGTTAAAGTTTGTTACAATTTCATTTGAGCTTTGCATTTCTTTCTCATTGTTGCTTGGAGCTACAAGCTTACACTTTACTTTGGGCAATTCATCCTTTACATGCAAGCATTTTATATTCTTAACAAACTTTGATTCGTTTCCATTTATATTGGCAAATTGTTTCATGAGCACTTTAATACATATTTCAATTTTATGCTACATTGTTAGCTTGAATATTGGAGCAATTTATTGTCATTGTTTATTTGAAACAAATTTTACTTTCAAACAAATTACTTGTATCATTTTAATTCATTGATGAAACACATGCAACACTTGTAAGCTAATTTTATTCCTCTAATTGAAGTTATAATTGCAACTTATGTTGAAAACTATTTCATTTTCAAGCATTGCAAATCAATCTTTTTGAAGCATTTGCATGTATCATTATTTTAATTTGGAGAATTAACACAATTTGCATTTCATCTAGGGATTTTAGTATAAGAAGGCCCCAAGCATCATTAAAATTTTACCTCCAACATAGGTTGGTTGAAGTAGACATCTTAGGGATCCTCTACTCCTCTATTCACTCCTCAATGTGAGATCCATATCATTTGGCAATAGTGAGGTCTGAGGATTGAAAAGTTAAATTGTAATCTTGTTGTAGAGCTAATTAATAAAATTAACCAAGAGAACTTTCCATTACATTTACTTTACTTGTCTCTTGATGGTTTGAGTTTTCATATGCAAAGTCTATTCCAAAAGCAAGTATTGTAATCATTTCAAACAAGTGTTTTCTTTTCATGTTTCAAGTCTAATTGCATATTGATGTCTTGGTTTAGCACTTCCTTTCTTTTACATTTCCAAGTTAATTACTAATTTTGGGTTTTGGCAAGATATGTTTCACATGTTTTGATTTATAAAGTTGATTATCTCAAAAGCATTTTGTATTTTACATATCTTGTGCTAACAATTCTTATTTACATTTCAGGGTTACTTTGTTTTCTCTTTTGAGAGCATTGCATTTTACTTTGAGCAAATATATCTTTAAATTGTTGAGAAAATTCCTTATAAGGCACTAGTTTTATGGTTTTTAATCATATTAATGATTGGCATTGTTATTTCAAGTTGCTCACTTCATATTTGCCCATAAATCCTTAAAAGTAATCCATTTTTACTATAACACTCTCCTAGAAACTCACATCTTTTAACTTAACTTTTCATTAGGGACCACCCCCTTTAGCTAACCTAGGAGATAGCTCAAACAGAGAGAGTTGGGATTAGTGTGACAGCCCCTTCTCTGAGTTCCCTGCCACCAACCACACCTTGTGGGGTTGAAGGCTTTTCTCACTAACTTGTAGGTAGGTGTAGGCGGCAGGGTCAACAACACCATTATTTTTGGACCAATGTCCCCGAAAAAACCCAATGTGGGAAAATCAATGCATCTATCTGAGGGTTTTCTTATTAAGCAATATCAGAGTACAATCTGGGTGCCGAAACTGGCCTACCCAACAGAGAATTTCCTTCGCAGCTATACCTCACAGTTTGAGAGAAATCTCCTAGTTGAAACACCAGAAAATCCTTCCGGCAGCTCCTTGGCACAAAACTGCTCTACAACCCCAGCATCTACCCAATTTGGACTACGTCGGCCCCTCTCTGTCTCACGCTAGCCCTGCGTCAGACTTTCTTGGCCTATGTCAGCCCAGGAGGCCCTGTGTAAGCTTTCTTGGCCTCTACGTCATACACGATGGCCTCTCTGGTGCTCTGCGCAGCACTTGGCTGCCTCTGCGTGGCCCTGCGTGAGCCCTTGCTGGCTCTGCGTCACTCTCCTTGGCTGCTCTCCTTGTCAGTTGCGCTGCTCTCACGGCACAATCTCTGCCTTCTATGTTTCTCTGTATTCAATGTCCCTTAGTTGCTCTCTCGATCACTGATTCTATCTCATTTAGCAAACCCCGCTCTAGAGAATAGAATGACTGATCATCTAGTGTACTCTCCAAGTGACCCTAAAGCCTCCTCTTATACTTTCCCTGTTGACATCTCAACGGCCGAGATTAAGTACCTAATCAACGGCTATGATTAGATTTGGCTTGATCCATGTCTTTTGGACCATTCTAACACAGATTCATATTACTACACATTAATATTTTATTTTCCCTAAGTTTAGACTTAGGGACTCAATTAAAAATATTAATTATTTTAATATCCCCTGATCTGTTTAGAATCTGCCCAAACCCTTTCTAGGTATTGGAGATCTCATGTGCCCCAACCTCTCCACCAAATTTCGTGGCTAGAGCACATCCGATGCTACCCAAAATCAACACTCCCTCTTAGTGAGAGCTATGCTCTAGCAATACTCTTCACTGAGTACTACTCTGATCATCTGGCATCGGTACCTGTGCTGATGCTAGGCCTTCCTACCCAACATCCTCTGCACTGCTACCTCCTGTACTACTGCCCATGGTTTTGCCACTGCCACTACTGCATCTGTACGACAACTCCCTCTACATCCGTGTTGTTGCTGGTCCTTTTTTCCAGCACTGCACCTCCTCTCATCATGTTGCATCGTGCTAACCACTGTTGCACTACAACTCAGTTACTGAGAAGTAAGTAACTGATCTCCCAATCTGACCTCCATGTTGGGCTAGAGACACCCACTGATGCTGAAGCTCCCTCTGCCGCTGACAAGTGCTCCCTCTCTGACCTCTGCGTTGCTACAACAATTCCCTGCATCTCGCACCGTTGCTCACCTCTTTGTGTCATCCCGCACTAGTGCAACACTCATGTGCCTCTCGCACTGCTGCAACCTGCTATGCTTGCGTTGTCTCGGGACTCCTGCACTATAGCTCTCTCTGTCGCTCCATCCGCATCCGTCTCTACCCACCCAGCCAATCCTGCTACTCCTCGTCGGGGCTCCCGTAGCAAGGTCTAATCCAAGAGGCTGGGTACCTCAAGGATCCTACCCCTCATCGCCTGTAGTCCGCTTAACTACAACTCGATCTCTCCCCACTTCCGCTCAAGTGGTGCGTGTGCACTCATGGCACAGTCATCGTCTGTCAAAACTTCCATCTCTGCCCGTGTTGGCGTTGCCTTAGTCTCGGAAGACTCTCCCTTACTTTTCTTCCCTGGGCACTGGATCGAATAATGACCCATCTCCCCACAGTGGAAGCACTTGATCTTGGAGCGATCTTTCTTCTTCCGCTTCTCCTGCTTTCCCTCAAGATGCTAGGGCCACATCCTCCTCCTCCTGCTTGACCTCAACCTTTGATGCTGCTACCTTTCTTCGACTGTCGTCTGATCTATTCCTAGTGAAGAGTTGCCCACATCTCGTCCCAAGGTGGGAGAGTCCCTCTGCCCAAGATACTCTAGACAAACACTTCCCAATCTTTTGAGACAGCATTCAGGGTTGTCCTCACCATAAGCTCCTGATCTAGTGTCGCTCTTATAGAAGTCAACTGGTCTCAGATCTCATTCAATCCTCCGAGGAAGGTGTCAATCAATTGACCCTTCTTCATTTGATACGACCTCATCTAGTTCTCGAGCAGCATTCTTCTCTGCACAGAAGTATGTTGCTATAGGTTCTTGAGAGCCTCCCACATCTCAACTGTCGTTACCTTCTCGGCTATATGTGGAACCACATGATCCTTAACCCTGTCAAGGATAATGCACTTAGCCTTCGCCATTGCCTCCTCGTACTTGTCGTTATCATTGGGGTCGAATGTGATAGCTATAACCTTCAAGGCGAAGTTCTTGACAGGATTCCTATCAAGCACTGATAAGATTCTAGCCTTCCAGACTGCGAAGTTCGATGCTTCGTCCAGTCTATCCTGGTCTCTTACCCTGTGTAGTGCCATGACGCTCCTCTACTTCCCTCCTAGAAGTTCTCTGTACGACTCTACTGAGTCTCTACTTCCCGTCTGGAAATTCTCTTCTGGACTCCCTCTGAGTCCTGATTTCCCTCCTGGAAATCCTTCTGTCGCTTGTCAAGATGCCCCCTACTCTGATCGACTTCTGCAACTGCTCTTATGATCCGGGTTCCTCGGCTAGAAACCCTCGGTAACAACTCCTTTGGCCCTGCTCTGTGAGATACTGTTCTGACTACAATACCTCACCAGCTCCACTCTGCAATGACTGCAGCCTTCTAGACCCCAGCAACTGCCTCTCTGTGAGCTGCGTCAGCCCCTCTGTTATGAAACCAGCTCACAAAAAGATAGAAAAGATAAATCAATGCCTTAGAATTCAGCCTCTTCGAGGGGGCAACCTCCTTTACATTACACAAATGAACAATTCTTCGATGACACAAATGACAAGACCGCCTTTCTATATATATAGGAGTCTAAGTGGTCATTATATAATCAGAGTTCACATAACAATAATAATGTAAGGGCGCAATAATAACAGTAGTGGGCTTCTATGGGGCACAATAGTAACAATATGGGGACTACATGGGTACAACAATATAATAAGGGGGTTGTACTAATAATAATAAAGGGTTACACTAGTATTATAGGGGCCTAACATGCCCCCCTCCTTCAAAAAGTGTTGTCCTCAACGCTTGAGAAGTTCTTGATGCTTCTGTATAAAAGTATTGTTCTCCCATGTGGAATCTTCAGCGGTTAAGTTCTTCCACTTGATGAGATACTCTGAAATTGATCGATTTCATAGCTGTCGGGTTCTTGTTTCTGTGACTGCTCCAGGTTCCAATATGATTTTTCCTTCCTCTTCAAGTTCTAGCAATATTGTTTGAATTGGGATCTTCTGCAACTTTTGAATGAGTGGTCACACTTCTTCGTCCTTCATCCATTCATCCCTTGCTTCGTTTATCCAATCTAGTTGGATAATAGAAATAGCACAAAACAATGCTTCCACATCCTCATCCTTTCTTGAGAGTGCATCTGCAAAAAAAAAAAAATCTTCCCGTTTTTGTAGATGATGTCAAAGTCATAACCCAACATATTTGTGACCCATTTTTCATGTTCTTCTAAAAATAATATTTGTTCTAAAAAGTATTTAAGACTATCAAGATCCATTTTTACCTTGAAGTGTCTTCCCATTGGGTAAGTTCACCATTTCTTAACTGCATGTAATATTGCCAACATTTCCTTCTCATAAATAGCTTGCTGGAGATGTAGTCGTAAAAATACCCAATCACCTACATCAAAACTTTTTTCACTGCGATGTTGATCTACCTATTGTTTCATTCGATTTTGCACCAAAGTGGCATTATTCTTTAAAAGTTGGAGAACTTGTAGTTGATGCTCGATGTGATCTTTCACTGCTTGAACCTTTTTCTTCTTGATATGTCCTTCTATCTTGAGAGTTTGAGGAGTGGTAATTTCTTCCAATGCTTTACAAGATATGGTCAGATTCATTTCTTGATGCTCGATGTGATCTTTCACTTCTTGAACATATTTCTTCTTGATATGTCCTTCTATCTTGATACTTTGAGGACTGGTAATTCCAGCCAATGCAATACAAGATATGGTTGGATTCATTTCTTCTTTCTCGATGTGATCTTTCACTTCTTGAACCTTTTTCTTTTTGATATGTCCTTCGATCTTGAGAGTTTGAGTGGTAATTATTGCCAATGCTATACAAGATATGGTTGGATTCATTTCTTCTTTCTCTGGGGTTGGGTCCTAGCGTATATCCTCTTCATTTGATGTTTCTAGATCCTTTTCTTCCTCCTCTCCATACTCAATGTAAAATAATTTCTTCTCAGCACACTCATGATCTTTAATGCATTTGCTATCACAATTGTAACAAAGCCCTTTTTCTCTTTTTTCTTCCAATTGTTGTGGTGTCACCCTTATAGGTAGTGGAAGGCTAGGAGAAACAACACTTCCATGTTTATAGTTGTGAGGGGCAGAATTCCTTGTTTCCATAATTTTGCTTTCCACTTTTCTTGCCAACCTGAATGCCTTCTCCAGTGAATCAAGTTTCCAAAGACGAACCTCATGTTGAATGTTATCCTTTAAAGTCCCTATGGAGACATCAACCCTCTGCTTCTCTCGAATATCATTTTCCCTTATATTCAAGATTTGAAAGTCCTTAATGTGCTCTGTCATTGAAAACTTTTGTTTGAGATTTATCAATTGGCTAAAGAAGGTGTTTCGCTTTGTATCCTCATAATGTGCTATCATTTCCTCCGTAAAAATTTACCACATGACAAGTGGTTTACGAGAACAAAGCCCTTTATACCATAAAAATTGATTTTGGTTCTAAATAATTAGACGCTATACATACCTTTTGTAATAGTGGTACACCATGTAGATCAAAATATTTCTCCATCTGTAGTATCCAATTTACCAAATCCTTACCATCAAACTTCCTCATCTCGCTTTTTCTTGATTTTAGGAGCTCGATCTTGAAACAAATGTGACTCTGTAATTTCGGATCTAACAGTTCTGAAATCGCGACCTGCAGTAGTCCTCTGCGTCCTCCTTCCAATGCCACCAGTGTAATCAAAATTGGATTCTCTAAGAAAGAGTTATGCACAATCTCCCAAGATGACCTAATTATATACCTTTTTAGAAGAGTGAACTTGTATGAAGTGCCACATGTCACTGTTTTGACCTTTGGATCTGAAAATATACAAAAGAAACTAAAGTCTGTCCTCTTTCTGTAACTTCTTACGAAATTTCAATCTGATGCACAGAGAGATAGTTATGACGATTTTCCCAAGGTGACCTATTTGGAATGTAATTCGGGGGTCTGCAAAAACAATAAATTCCTTAGATCATATCTCTGAAAATATAGCGAGACAAGCTCTGAAATTTGGACCTGAGGTTTAGCGCGAGTTCGTCTCAAGTGGGTTTTTTTTGTAGATTCTGAAACATCGCAGAAAAGAAGTTATAGGGAAAACGCCATGCTGACTTGTTTTGGAGCAGCAAAACCGTAGAATCCAAAGCTCTAATACCAAATGCTATGAAACTAGTTCACAAAAAGATAGAAAAGATAGATCAACGCCTTAGAATTCAGCCTCTTCGAGGGGACAACCTCCTTTACATTACACGAATGAATAATTCTTCGATGATACAAATGACAAGACCACCTTTCTATATATAGGAGTCTAAGGGGTCATAATATAATCAGAGCCGACATAACAATAATAATGTAAGGGCGCAATAATAACAATATTGGGCTTCTATGGGGTACAATAGTAACAATATGGAGACTACATGGATACAACAATATAATAAGGGGGTTGTACTGATAACAAAAAGGGGTTACACTAGTAGTATAGGGGTTACACTTGTCATTATCATTGGAGTCGACTGTGATAGCTATAACCTTCAAGGCGAAGTTCTTGACAAGATTCCTGTCAAGCACTGATAAGATTCTGGCCTTCCAGACTGCAAAGTTCGATGCTCCGTCCAGTCTATCCTGGTCTCTTACCCCGTGTAGTACCATGACGCTCGTCTACTTCCCTCCTAGAAGTTCTCTGTATGACTCTTTTGAGTCTCTACTTCCCGTCTGGAAGTTCTCTTCTGGACTCCCTCTGAGTCCTGATTTCCCTCCTGGAAATCCTTCTATCGATTGTCAAGATGCCCCCTACTCTGATTGACTTGTGCAACTGCACTTCTGATCTGGGTCCCTCGGCTAGAAACCCTCGGTAACAACTCCTCTGGCCCTGCTCTGTTAGGTACTGTTTTGACTACAGTACCTCACCAACTCCACTATGCAATATTCCTGCAGCCTTCTAGACCCCAGCAACTGCCTCTCTGTGAGCTGCGTTAGCCCTAGGATGCCCTGCGTGAGCCCTCTGGCCCTCTGCGTCAGCAACGCTGGCTTCTCTGAGGTTCTGCGCATTTCCCAACTTCTTCTGCGTGGCTCTGGTTGGCTCTGCATCACACTTCCTTGGCTTCTGCACTACTAGAAACAGCTTTTGTCACCTCGGGACATATCTTTTCTGCTGTTATTGCTCCACTCGGTTGATGTCCTTTAGTCCTCCTGTGATCTGCAATCACGCTCTGATACCATGTCTAAGTTTCTAAGCTTACTTAGTTAGAAACCCTCCATGCACTTTTCCTAATTTATTCATACCTACTTGTTATTTTTTTCTTTAACAAGTTATTTACAAAGTAAATACTAAAAATAAACACTAGTGCATGCTCAACATATTACAGATCAGCAACTAAAAGAAACAAGAAAAACGCACCACATGACCCCATTATTTTTGGACCAATGTTCCTGGAAAAACCCAATTCAGAAAAACTGGTGCAGCTATCTAAGGGTTTTCTTATTAAGCAATATTAGAGTACAATCTGGGTGTCGAAACTGGCCTATCCAACAGAGAATTTCCTTAGCAGCTATACCTCACAGTTTGAGAGAAATCTCCTGGCTGAAACCCCGAAAAATCCTTCCGACAGCTCCTCAACACAAAACTGCTCTGCAACCCCAGCGTCTGCCCAATTTGGACTGCGTCAGCCCCTCTCTATCTCACGCTGGCCTTGCGTCAGCCTTTCTTGGCCTGCATCAGCCCCAGGAGGCCCTGCGTCAGCTTTCTGGGCCTCTGTGTCAGACACGCTAGCCTCTCTGGTGCTCTGCGCAGCACTTGGCTGCCTCTACGTGGCCCTGCGTGAGCCCTTGCTGGCTTTGCGTCACTCTCCTTGGTTGTTGCGCTGCTCTCCCGGCACAATCTCTGCCTTCTCTGTTTCTCTATACTCAATGCCCCTCAGTTGCTCTCCCGATCACTGATTCTATCTCTCTTAGCAAACCCCGCTCTAGAGAATAGAATGACTGATCATCTAGTGCACTCTCCAAGTGACCCTCAAGCCTCCTCTTATACTTTTCCTATTGACATCTCAACGGTCGAGATTAAGTCCCTAATCAGCAACTAAAATTAAATCTGACTTGATCCATGTCTTTTGGACCGTTCTAACACAGATTCATATTAATACACATTAATATTTTATTTTCCCTAAGTTTAGACTTAGGAACTCCATTAAAAATATTAATTATTTTAATATCTCCTGATCTATTTAGAATCTGCCCAAACCCTTTATGGGTATTGGAGATATCATGTGCCCCAACCTCTCCACCAAATTTCGTGGCTAGAGCACATCTGATGCTACCCCAAATCAACACTCCCTCTTAGTGTTGAGTACTACTCTGATCATCCGGCATCGATACCTGTGCTGATGCTAGGCCTTCCTGCCCAACATCCTCCACACTGCTGCCTCCCGTACTGCTGCCCATGGTTCTACCACTGCCACTGCCACTGCTGCATCTGTACGACATCTCTCTCTACATCCATGCTGCTGCCCATGGCTCTACCACTGCCACTGTTGCTTCTGCATTGCATCTCCTCTCATCATGTCGCATTGTGCTGCCCACTACGGCACTGCAACTCAGTTCCTAAGAAGTAAGTAACTGATCTCCCAATTCTGACCTCTCTGTTGGGCTAGAGACCCTCTTGATGTTGAAGCTCCCTCTGCTGCTGACAAGTGCTCCCTCTCTGACCTCTACACTGCTACAACAACTCCCTGCATCTCGCATCGTTGCACACCTCTCTATGCCATCCTGCACTGGTGCAACACTCCCGTGCCTCTCGCACTGTTGCAGCCTGCTAGCCTCACACTGTCTTGGGAATCCTGCACTGTAGCTCTCTCTGCTGCTCCATCCGCATCCATCTCTACCCACATCAGCCAGTCCTGCTACTCCTCTTCGGGGCTCTCGTAGCAAGGTCTAATCCAAGAGGCTAGGTACCTCGAGGATCCTGCCCCTCATCGCCTGTAGTCCACCTGACTACAGCTCGATGTCTCCCCACTTCCGCTCAAGTGGTGTGTGTGCACTCATGGCACAGTCATCATCTGTCTCCACTTCCTTCTCTGCCCTTGCTGGCACTGCCTTAGTCTCAGAAGACTCTCCCTTACTCTTCTTCCTTGGACATTGGGTCGCATAATGACCCAGCTCCCCACATTGGAAGCACTTGATCTTGGAGAGATCCTTCTTCTTCCGCTTTTCTTGCTTTCCCTCAAGATGCTAGGGCAACATCTTCCTCCTCCTTTTTGACTCTAATCCCCTTATTACTGCTTCCCGCCTTTGTCTGTCGTCTAATCTCTTCTTGGCAAAGAGATGCCCACATCTCATCCCAAGGTGAAAGTTTCCCTTTGCCCAGTATACTCTAGACAAATACCTCCCAATCTTCTGAGACTGCATTCAAGGCTATCCTCACCATTAATTCCTAATCCGACGTGGCTCCTATGGAAGGCAACTTATCTCGGATCTCATTCAGTCCTCCGAGGAAGGTGTCAATCGGTTCTCCCTTCTTCATCTGATATGACCTCATCTGATTTTCTAGTAACATCCTTCTCAGCACAGAAGTATGTTGGTACAATTTCTTTAGGGCCTCCCACATCTCATTTGTCGTTTCCTTCTCAGCAATGTGTGGTACTACATGATCCTTGACCCCGTCAAGGATGATGCTCTTGGCCCTCGCCATTGCCTCCTCGTACTTGTCGTTCTCAGCTGGGTCGACTAGGATAACTATCTTCCTAAAGGTGAAGTGCTTGACACGATTTCTATCAAGTATGGATAAGATTCTAGCCTTCTAGACTGCAAAGTTTGAGGCTCCGTTCAGTCTGTCCTAGTCTCTTACTCCGTGTAGTGCCATGCTGCTCTTCTACTTCCCTTTTGGAAGTTCTCGATGTGACTCCCTTTGAGACTCGATTTTCCTCCTGGAAATCCTTCTGCCGATGTCGAGATGCCCCCTACTCTAATCGTCTATGCAACCGCAATACTGATCCGGATTTCTTGGCTAGAAATCCTCGGTAGCAACTCCCTCCTACTTGGCCTTGCCCTTTCAGGTACTGTTCTGACTACAGTACCCCACCAGCTCCACTCTGACTCTTTCCCATAGCCTCCTCAACTCCAGCACCCTGAAGGTGAGAGCTCCTAGGCTCTGTGCAATCCCGGTACCAGCAACTCGACCTCCTCAGCCAACTACGTCATAGCCCTCTGCGTGGCTCTCCATGAGCCTCCTTTTGCCTCCCTTGGCCTCTGGGTTGCCTCTTCCTGGCTCACCCTTGATGACGCAGGCACTGCGGCACCCTTCCCTTGTTGCTGCTTTGCTAGGAACAGCTTTTGTTACTCGGGACAGTTGTTTCCTGCTACTATTGCTCCGCTCAGCTGATGTCCTTGACTCCTTAGTTCTCCTGTGATCTGCAACCACGCTCTGATATCATGTTGAAGTTTCTAAGTCTACCAGTTAGAAACCCTCTATGCACTTTACTGATTTATTCCTACCTACTTGTTCCATTACCTAACAAGTTATTTACAATGTAAACACTGAAAAATAAACACTAGTGCATGCTCAACACATTACAAATCATCAACTGAAGGAAACAGGTACAAGCACACAAAATGACACCGTTATTTTTGGACCAATGTCCCTTGAAAAACCCAATGCGGGGAAATCGGTGCAGTTATCTGAGGGTTTTCTTATTAAGCAGTTTCAAAGTACAATCTGGGTGCCAAATCCGGCTTACCCAACAGAGAATGCCCTTGGCAGTAGTACCTCTCAATCAGTGTTTTTAAAACCGGAACCGGTGACCGAACCGGTCCACCTAGCTAACCGGTTTACCGACCGGAACCGGTCTAACCGGGACTGGTTTGGTCTAAACGAACCGGTTTTTAAAAAATACATTAAATAATTAATTTTTAATGAAACAAAACTATTTTTAAGATGTAAAACCATGATTCCAAGCCAATAGAGACAAAATATGCAAAGTTTGCTCATTTATATACCATGCAAAGGTGAATATATCAAAATGGCACCGAGTGCAATACATATCATCGACAAAATAGCAAAATACATAAGAAATGAGGCTCTAAATGGCCTATAAAGTCCAAAAACAATGCTGCAAGCTATGAGGCCATTGGCCTACTACAAGTCTACAGTGTACACATGATCAATCATCAAGATCATCACCACTACTAGACACAGGATCATCATCAGGAGCTACATAGACATCATCTGGTTCAGAGTCTGAGGATGCCTCTGCCTCATCTGCAACATCAGTATCAATGCCACCAATGACAATAGAAGTGGACCTAGTGGAAGCACGAGTTTGTCGACCTGCACGACTAGTGCCTTCCATTGGTTCCTTGCCTTTCCTTGATGCCGCTACTGATCCTCGTTCTGATGCCGCCACATAATCTGCCTCATCCTCCGCTAAAGCCATGTCGATATCAAAATCAGCCTCAAACACAGGATCTTCAGTCTCCTCCACCCATTCTGATGTTGGATCAATATCGTCCAACACAATGGGATCTAGATCAGGTGATTTGCTCATCATTTGGTTCCTCCTCAGTCGAAGGTTGTATTGCACAAAAACAAGATCATTTAACCGTTTTTGTTCCAAACGGTTTCTCTTCTTCGTGTGTATGCGCTCAAAAACAGACCAATTGCGCTCACAACCTGAAGCACTGCAAGTTTGACTGAGGACTCTAATTGCAAACCTTTGCAATTGAGGACACTGGCCACCAAATGACTCCCACCAATGTGCTGCAAAGAAAAAGACAATAATTAGTAACTTAGTTTATAATTTGAATTGTAAAGAACGTAAACAATTTTAACTTGAAATGAAAAACAAAATGGAAATTGGAATTGCTTACCTGGTTGGTCCACATCTCTTGCCATCTTTGCCAAGTTTTTGCCAAAAGTACCACTTTCTTGATTGAAAATAGTAAGCTGTCTATGTATATCCAACTGGTCTACATGGTTAGGGACCATGCGCTCCAAGCAATCAATCAATCCAGCTCTGACCTCCCCATCATGCTGATCTCCTAGCCGATTTTTATAGTGATACCTTGGGTTCAAAAAATACACGGCTGCATGTATAGGACGATGGAGTTGATTGTTCCATCTGTTATCAATGATCTCCCATATACGGCCATATTTAGCTAACCTGTCATTGTAAGCTGCCCGTATCTGCTCCTTTGCCTGATCCATAGCTTCATAAATGTAGCCCATGGCCAATCTTTCCCCATCCACCAACCTTAGCACCTTAACAAGGGGCTCGGTAATTTTCACAAGCTCTACAGACCTTTTCCAAAAATAAGTGTCTAACACTTTCTTTTTGGTGTCTTTTCCATCTGGTCTACGAGCCCACCGAGATTCAGACCATTCATCAGAGGAAAACATTTTCTGCAAGTTTCTATGTTGACCATTGAGACATTGCAACGTGAGGAAGTGAGTTGCAAATCTCGTAATTGCAGGCCTAACAAGCTCTTTGCCTCCAGTGTGTTTCCTCATTAGGCTCAATACCCATGAGTGGTTGTAAATGTATTTTGTAATGCACTTGGCATGCTCTACAGTGTTTTTTACCCACTCCACCTTGCCTATATCCTCAAGCATGAGGTCTATGCAATGTGCAGCACATGGAGTCCAAAATATGGTGTTATATTTGGCCTCAAGCATCTTTCCAGCAAGAACATAGTTTGAGGCATTATCAGTGATGACCTACACAACATGCTGCTCCCCAACTTCCTGAATAATGTTATCCAAAAGCTCAAATAGAAGGCTTGCATCCTTTACCCTATCAGATGCATCAACTGATTTCAAAAACATGGTTCCTTGAGGGCAAGAAACAAGGAAATTAATGATAGTGCGGTTCTTTCCATCGGTCCATCCATCTGACATAATGGAACAACCTGTTTTGACCCATGACTCTCTAAACTCAGTCAAATACTCATCAATGGAAGATATCTCTTTTTGCAAAAGAGCTCCCCTCAAGTCATGCATACTAGGGCCTTTGAAGCCCTTTCCTGCAGCTATAACAGAGTCCCACATAGCTTGGTAATAAGGTGAGCGAGCAGCATTAAATGGGATATCTGAATCATACCACCATCTAGCAATGTATTGGTGAGAAGTTTCTTTGCATTGTTTTTTCCAATGCTGATCCAAAGTGGGTTGAGAACTTGGCTGGGAGGAAGTGGGATTAGATTTAGAAGAAGCAATGGTGGCAGAAGATGAGAAATAACTTTGGATGTTTGGTCTCTTTGGTCCTTTTGATGGTTGGCCAACTCCAACAGAAGGATGAACATAGTGAAAGGGGTCATTGGTGGAAGGGATAGAAGTGGAGTCTTGAATCTCATAATCATCATACCCACTCTCTTTCATGGCTTCTAATAATTCCCTCTTCCTTGCAATTTCATCTTGGATGGCCTTCTCCCTAGCCTTATCCTCATAAAATTTTTCAAGCTTGGCAATGTATTCTGCCCTAATAGGACCTAACAGTGCATTTGGTGCATCACATGGCTTTACTTGGCCTCTTACCCCAGCCAAGTGTTGTTTCAACCTAAGAATACCCCCACCTCCAATAGATTTATGGCATAATTTGCATATCATTTTTCCCTCAACTACATCACAATGAGCCCATGCACTGTCCTTTCCTTTTGGAGCCATGTTTGCTTGAAATAATAACAATTTGCAAATAAATCTGCCATTTAAAAAAAAAATTGCAGCTAAGGAACATGGAAAACCAATGATAAATGTAGGAAAAAAAATGCACATGCAAGCTACAAAATTTGATAGCATAGAGCTAGAGAGTTCATAGGCTTAGCATAGATGATAGATCATTGAAATGAGAAGTTTATAGCACAAAAAAAATAATTCATGGACAGCAGACCCAAATGAGGAATTATCAAGTGCAAATCCTTACCTGGAAATGCAAAGTAGCTCCCTTAGCCTCCTCTTGATGATGGCAACTCCACTGACAGCTACACACTATCTCCAAAATAGCTCCAACTCCAACTCCAAGATGACTACTTCAGCAAAAACTCCACACTCTCCAAGCTCACAAACAAACTCACAAACACTCACAAACACTCCAAATCAGTTGTGTGAGACAAATGAGAGTGAGAGGGGTGTCTTATAGCAAGTGTGAGGGTGTTTTTGGAGGGAAAATCCCTTTCCCTCACCCCCAAAACCCCTAAACCGCCCTCAGCTCCAAAAAACCGTGCGCTTTTTAGCTTGACCGGCGGCCTGTCCATAAACCGGCCGGTTTAGGACGGAACCGGCCGGTTAGCAATAAACCGGCCGGTTTTGACCTAAACCGGCCGGTTTTTACCGGTTAGGTCTATTTTCTGGGCAAATGAGGCTTCTAACCGGGTTTTTTCACCGGTTCTGACCGGTGAGCCTCCCAACCGGCCGGTTAGGCCGGTAACCGGTCAGACCGGAACAGTTTTTAAAACTATGCTCTCAATTTGAGACAAATGTCCCGGCTGAAACCCCGGATAAGCCCTCCGGCAGTTGGGGCTTGGGGGCCCCATCAAGGCTCAAGGGTCAAGGAGGGGCCCCATCAAGGCTTCAACCCTTCGGGCAAGACCACTGAAAATGAATAAGGAACTTGCCCCAGAAACTCCAACGTCTGCCTTTCTGGACTGCGTCAGCCTCTCTCTGCCTAGTGTTGGCCCTGCGTCAGCCTTCTAGCCCTCTACGTCAACTACGCTGGCCTCTCTGAAGCACTGTGCAGCCCCTGGATGCCTTTGTGTGGCCCTGCGTGAACCCTAGATGCTACTGCATCACTCTCTCTGGCTCCAATGCTGATCTCCCAGCACTATCTCTGCCGCTCTATCTCTCTGTACTCACTGCCCCTTAGCTGTAACTTCGATCACTGATTCTATCTCTCTTAGCAAACCCCGCTCTAGAGAATAGAATCATTGATCATCTAGTGTACTCTCCAAGTGACCCTCAAGCCTCCTCTTATACTTTTCTCGTTAACATATCAATGGTCGAAATTAAGTCCCTAATCGACAACTAAGATTAGGTCTAGCTTGATCCATGTCTTTTGGACCATTCTAACACAGTTTTATATTAATCCACATTAATATTTTAATTTTCCTAAGTTTAGACTTACGGACTCCATTAAAAATATTAATTATTTTAATATCCCCTAAACTGTTTAGAATCTGCCCAAACCCTTTCTGGGTATTGGAGATCTCATGTGCCCCAACCTCTCCACCAAATTTCGTGGCTAGAGCACATTCGATGCTACCACAAATCAACATGATATAGCACTATTCGTTCAATCATAGCCCTTGCTGCCTCGCAAGGATGGAGCCTACACAAAATGCATGTCAAAACTGCTTTCTTGCATGGAACGCTTAAGGAGGAAGTCTATGTAGAACAACCCGAAGGGTTCGAAGTTCAAGATCGTAAGACACATGTATGTAGGTTAAAGAAAGTCCTCTATGGATTGAAGCAAGCCCTTAGGGCTTGGTATGACAGGATAGAGAGTTATTTTATGAAGCTGGCATTTACAAGGAGTGAAGTTGACCTGAACCTATACTTCACGGTTGAAAAGGGCAAGCCTCTCATTCTGATCCGCTATGTGCATGATCTCTTTCTGCCAGGTGATGACCCTCTCATTCATCAATGCAAGAGGGAGTTGGCTTCCGAATTCGAGATGAAAGACCTGGTACTGATGCACTATTTCCTAGGGTTGGAACTTGGAGGTCTGGAAAAAGCCAAGTGATATTTTCCTTTCTCAAGGAAAATACATTGTGAAGTTGCTTGAGATATGTGGGATGGTGGATTGCAAGTTCGTGTCTACTCCGATGGAACTCAACTTCAAGAAGCTATGTGGAAGCATTGTTGGGCCCAGATTAGTGAACCCTTCTGAGTATCATCAACTTGTGGGGGACCTCATGTTCTTGGTAAACTCTTGTCCTGACATATGCTTCGTTGTGAACAGATTGAGTCAATTTATGGTCGAGCCTCATTGCATTCATTGGACTGCTAAGAATCTCTTGAGATATCTCTGAGGCACAATCCACTATGGACTAAGATACACTGTCGGGAGTTTGAGGCTACATGGATATACAGATGTTGACTGGGCTAGCAGTGTGGTGGATCGTAAGAGCACGTCTGGGTGTTGCTTCTCTTTGGGGTTTGATCAATATCTTAGATGAGCAAGACGCAGAAATCGGTTGCTTATAAGCACCGCCGAGGCCGAATACATTGTTGTGAGTATGTCCTGTTGTGAAGCTATTTGGTTGAAGGAGCTCTTCAGTGAACTATTTGAGCACGTGTTGGATACTACCGTGATCTTCTGCGACAACCAAAATGGAATTTGCCTTTCAAAGAATCTCGTGTTCCACGACCGTTCCAAGCACATTGATATCAAGTACCACTTTATCCAAGATATGCTACAATAGGGAGCAATAAAGCTCCAACACATAAGGATGGATGAGTAGGTCGGAGACATTCTCACAAAACCCTTAGGGAAGGTCAAAGTCTTAGCCTACCATGAGAGACTTGGAGTCGTGAAAAGACCCTCCTATGAGGGTCCCGCATGAGTTGGAAACTAAGCTCTAGGAGCTCCTGGGGGCTTGGGTTACTTCATGGAGCTATGAGCGACCATAGGGTGAGTGATTCACCTTCCCTTAGTGGTGCGATATGTACAGGGTGAGTGGTTCACCTTCCCCTGTGATACTCCATGATGGTTAACATGTATGTAGGGTGAGTGGTTCACCTTCCCCTATGATTGACATATGCATAGGATGATTGGTTCACCTTCTCCTATGGCATATGAGCAGAATGAGTGGTTCACATTCTCCTGCCAATGCCCCACCATACATCCTACCCATGGAGGCAAGGACTCATGCGAAGTACCTGTCATCTAGCCAATGAGTTGGGAAAAGTGGTTTAGGGACCATAGCACTACCGATGGACACATCAGTATTGTCATACTCCCTATGACTAGGATGCATGGTGTTCAACAACTTGATCTGGGATCAAGGACTGACTTTTGTCAGTGGAGAGTGGTAAGGTCTTGTGACTCACTCTCGATCACTTCTTCTTCATTATTACTTCATGGTTCAACAGAGCAGAGTAGTGATGACAGAGATGGTACATGAGGACAGATGGATTGGCAAGTGGAATTCTCCCTAGTTGAGAGGGAGTGTTTAAATTGGCAACTAGAAAAAAAGAATCCACCTTGGAACAGCTCCTATTATGGAGATGATTATTGCTTTGGATTCCTTTTTTCGAGAGGTCTAAGTTTGATATAAATATCGTCTCGTTTGAACAAGCAGAAGTGTGATTTTGAATTTATTCTCTAACATGCACAAATTGTTAAGGTCGGCCTCAACTTAATGTAGGCTCAAAAAGCCCAATAGATGTGTCCTTTCACCCTCAATGAATTGTATAAATAGGAGTGACCTCTCACCTCATTTAGACATCAAGTGCTTCATCATTCTTCTCTCTCAAAAACAGATTGGTTCGTACAGCTTTGGAATCTTCTCTCTCTCTCTCTCTCACATGCATCTAGGAAGACTTTTTTCTGAGCTGAAACAGGGCGAAAATTTCAGGACTATTGACCCGCATTGACCACTGCTCTTTTGACCAAGTTTGACTGCATTTTCTAGGGCAGAAATTCGCTCGCTTGAGGCAGCATAATTGGCACATAAATCGAGGTGTTTGGAACTGTTTGACCAGTGTTGACTTCAGGGTTGTTTGACCGCAGAGTTGACTGTTGTTTGACTGAGTTTGACCAGCATTTGTGGGACCGTTTTGGGTCGACTTTGACTCTTGATGATAGCTGAATTAATATGCCTTTGACCGAGCTTCAAAGGAGGTAACTTGCTACTGATTTGACCAGCATTGACTTTCTGGTTAGGGCTGAAGTTTGATTGCAGTTGACTGCAGAATTTGACAGGGCTAATTTGACTGTGTATTGGGCAAGTGAATTTGATTTTTGTACTCTCTCTCTGCTGAACTATTGAATAATAATAAGAAGATTTGATCAAAGGGTTTCCCCACATTGGGGTTTTTCCTTAGCATCTGCCAAATCTGGTGTCCTCTTGTCTTGGCTTGTCTTCTACATATGTTTTTATGTTCTATCTGCATTTACTGTCAATGTGATTAAGTTAATGTGATTGCTACTGGAAATAATTGGAAATTGTCATTGGGCTGCTAAAGGAACATTGAAGTAAATTGTGCTAAGCATAGAACATACCATTGTTATCTAAAATTAACAACAAAAGTAGCATGGTAAATTTACAATGTTTGCCATTCAAGGATGACATGGTGAATTAGAGTATAGAACACTATATTAAAGGCTTAAACTTAGTCCAGATAGAATTAGCACATGCCAAAAATACCCAAGAGGTCAAACGAGGTTGTGGAGTGGTCAAATTTAGCATATGGGATCAAGATTTGTAATGTCAAACTTAGCAAAAATGAGCCTAAACATAGCCACCCGAATTGGGGTTTTGGAAATCAATTTTGGGTTTTGGTATAAGGCAAATTTTATAACCTGCTGCCATGTGTCACATGAGGAGAACCATTTCACTACTTAATATTGTTCTTGACTCATCACTCTTTCATCCACCAGAACCTCAAATCACCCCATCACTACCTGCTTAGAACTATCACATTCAACCTCTACCTGCAATAGAAAGTGTTAATTTTCGACAATCCCAAAAGAGAAATCTTCCTCTAGAAAAGCAAAAAGCAGGAAAGACTGATTATGTAGAGATGGACTGTCAATCTATCTTCTGAAAAAACAAAAAGTGAAAAGTGAAAAACATTGATCGCCTCACATGCAAGAGAAAACAATCTCATTAGAATTCTTCTTTTACAAGGATCAGGAATATGTGATCATCTCTGACATGTGAGCCTTTATATTTTTAAGTGCTTGAAAAAAGAAAACTACTAAAAATAGCAATTCCTTGGAACTTGATCAAACTGACTTTGGAATGAGCTCTGATCAATGTCAATGTCTATATGTAGCTGCAATGGAGCCAGTGTGATGGAATCTCTCCATATCTTAACCCTCCAATTGCACAAGTACAACTAGGGGTTAACAAGGAGATAATGCAATGGAAGTAGACTTTCTATCTTCATACGGCAACGCTTGGGAAGACCACCATGCAAGTTGTGCTCTCATTTATAAAGTATGCCTTTCATATGATCTTTGAAGTTTGAACTATATTTTTTTGCTTCATTGTGTGACCACATGCAACATTGCAAACACATGCTCTAACTCAATATCCTTTTAAATCCAAACATGGGACTTTATACTCAACAAAGATAAGGAGCATGAAACTTGATGTAAGACAATCAAGTCGATGTTTTATTGCAGCAAATGATGTTGGGGCCCAGTTTCATTCACATTTAGCACAAGCAAATTCATTTAATAAAAATCTCCAGTGCAGTATTATTGTCTTCAAAAGGAACAGAGGTGTTGACATTTTATCTCACGGTTCACCATTCTTTTTCATATCCTTGTCATAAACATAGTCTTACAATGTCACAGTTTTAAAGCAGTAATGAAATTCCTTCCTTTCCAAGATGTATTAATGGAAAGAAAGTAAAGTCATAAGTTCGTATTGACATTCGAAAGAACAAGGACATGAAAATGAGCTAACCAAACGATTAGACTAACAGACAATTACTAATCACATTTCCATTCATATTTCTACATAAGAGTCATCAAAACCATGCAGTTACATAAAATTTCATAAACATTGTTATGTCACTTACCTGATCAAAACATGAAAAGAATGGAAATAGTTGAGGATAAGTTTGAGCAGAAGGCCATGATTGTCCCACAAGACCCCACCATCTGCAAGTGCAAAATGAGGAATTCAACTTACTTTCTTTCAAGTATACAATTTAATTTCCTTTTAAAAATGCTAAAATACATCAATATACCTTTATTATAAAATACTGAATTGTTGAAAATCAGACCATGGTAAGCAAAGTTTGTACCAAAGAGCCTAACCTAACAGCTAGATAGTAGAAATTGTTAAGGTCGAAAAAAATTCTGCTACGATTACTCTAAGCTACAAGCACACACTGCTGATAAAATAAGACAGCAGACACACTAATTTAAACACTCAAAACAGCATTTGTAATTTTATATTAAATCACAAAACAGAAAACAAAAGCTACAGTTCTTCCTATTTCTCCTTTATAGACTAGCAAGAAGAGAGGTGCAATGGATCTGGACATATGCACAACAGCATGTATACTAGCAATGTGAACTCTAACCCTAGTGCAACTACCATGCATGAATAACCAAGCCAAGGATAAGGTATGGCCTTATAGAGATCCACACTCTTCACTCAGAGCAAAAATCCTCATCCAAGAGTTCCCCTACTAACATAGGAAACTGCACCCTCAATCTTTGTGTGTGCAAAACTAAGTAAAGCAGAAAACCAATTTAGAACTAAACAGCTAATTTAGAAAAGCACCTAAAAATAGAAATAGACTGAATAATGTACCCTCAACTTTGTTGTATAAACTGCTGAAGAGAGGTGCACTACTGCTGCAAAGAGTCTACTGTATGGACTATTGTCACGGGTCTGTAAGTACAGCTATGGCTCTCTCTGCGTAATCCTTCAGACCATGCTCATCAAGCAGAAAGGACATTCTGGCCTTCCAAATAACATAGTTGGAAGCACCATCCAACCTGTCCTAATTGTTGAGTTTTCTAAGTCTATCCATTAGAAAATTAATCTGTATTCTGCTGGTTTATTTCTTCCACTTGTAAATTCTGAACAAGTTATTTAAAACATTTAAATACCGAAATAAACACAATACAGTCACAACATCTACAGATCATTAGCTGAAAGAAAACAAACACGCAAGTGACACCGTTATTTTTGGACAAATGTCCCCAAAAAAGCCCAATGCTGGAAACCCGGTGTAGCTATTCTAAGGGTTTATTATTATGCAGTATTTCCTTGAGTACAACTGGGTGCCTAACCGGCTCACCCGACAAAGAAAAATACACGGAAGCAATACCTCTATATTCGGAAACAGGTATTCAGAAAACCTGTCCCACGAAACCCTCTCCAGCAGCTCTGAAGCTCAGCGCTGGCCCTTTTGGCCTCTGCGTCAGCGTCCTGCAGACCTGCATCAGCCCCAGGACCCTCTGCGTCAGCCCTTTGAGGCACTGCGCAGCCTCTGAGACCCTCTGCGTCACTCCAGCAGCCTCTGCATGGATGATGCAGTCCCTCTAGCCTCTGCACTATCTCTGCTGAGCTCTGTGTGGCCTGAACTGGCTATTGCTCTCGCTCTACCTGCTTCTGCGTTGGTCTCTTAGTACTGTCTCAGCCTCTCTGTCCAGTACTCACTGCCCCTCGCTGCTGATCATTGATTCATTTTTTCTTAGCAACCCCGCTCTAGCAAAATGAATCACTGATCACTCTAGTGTGTCTTCCAACTGACCCTCAAGCCTCCTATTATACTTTTCTCGTTGGTCCATCAATGGCAAAGATTAAATCTCTAACCAACGGCTAAGATTAGATTTGGCTTGATCTAGAGTTTTTGAACCTTCTAACCCAGTTTTATATTAATAACCATTAATATTTTATTTTTCCTAAGTTTAGACTTCGGAACTACATTAAAAATATTAACTATTTTAATATCTCCCAAAACGGGTACAATTTGTCCAAACCATTTCTGGGTCTTGGAGATCTCATGTGCTTTAGCCTCTCCGCCAATTTTTCATGGCTAGAGCACATCTGATGCTATCCCAAATCAACACTCCCTCTTAGCAAGGACTGTGCTCTAGTAATACTCTTCACTGAACATCACACTGATTATCTGGCACCGGTCCCTGTGTTGATGCTACGCCTCCCCACCCAACATCCTCTACATTGTTGCATCTTGTACTATTGCCCATGGCCCTGCCACTACCACTGCTGCATTTGTACGACAGCTCCCTCTGCATTCATGTTGTTGCTGGTCCATCCTCCCAACACTGCATCCCCCTCTCACCATGTTGCATCGTGCCACTGCACTGCAACTCAGTTACTGAGATCCACCCAACATCTGTGTTGATTTGGGGTAGCATCGGATGTGCTCTAGCCACGAAAATTGGTGGAGAGGCTAAAGCACATGAGATCTCCAATACCCAGAAATGGTTTGGGCAGAATCTAACCAGTTTGGGAGATACTAAAATAATTAATAATTTTAATGGAGTCCCTAAGTCTAAACTTAGGGAAAATAAAATATTAATGAGAATTAATATAAAACTAAGTTAGAATGGTCCAAAAGTCATGGATCAAGCCAGATCTAATCTTAGTTGATGATTAGGGATTTAATCTCGGCCGTTGAATTGTCAACGAGAAAAGTATAAGAGGAGGCTTGAAGGTCACTTGGAGAACACACCGAGTTGATCAAGATTTCGATTTTCTGGGGCAGGGATTGCTGAGGAAGTTGAAAGAGCGATCAGAGTTGCAGCTGAGGGGAAGTGAATACAAAAGCAGAGAGGCAGAGATAGTATCAAGAGGATTAGCGTAGAAGCCGGGAGAGAGGGGTGCAGAGCCAGCCAGAGGTGCACACAAAGCCAGCCAGGGCTCACGCAAAGCCAACCAGGAGCCGTGCAGTGCCTCAGAGAGCCAACGTGGG
The DNA here is from genome assembly GCA_031772625.1 of Pinus tabuliformis. Classification (NCBI taxonomy): domain Eukaryota; kingdom Viridiplantae; phylum Streptophyta; class Pinopsida; order Pinales; family Pinaceae; genus Pinus; species Pinus tabuliformis. The sequence continues at coordinate 835,293,041 of CM062815.1, forward strand.
TGACGCAGAGGCTCTAAGGGTTGACACAGTGCCTCCAGAGGCTGACGCAGGGAGAACTAGGGTGACGTCAGGCAGACACTGGGCCAGAAAGTGCTGACGCAGTCCCTAGAGGCTGACGTTGGGGTTTTCGTGGGGCAGATTAGAGCTAGGAGTTGTTGGAGTGTTTATCCGGGGTTTCAACCGAAACATCTGTCTCCGACTGAGAGGTACTACTGCCGAGATTATTGGGTGAGCCCGTTTTGGCACCCAGATTGTATTCTGAAACTACTTAATAATTAAAACCCTCAGATGGATGCACTGGTTTTCCCGCATTGGGTTTTTCCAGGGACATTGTTACATAAACAACGGTGTCACTTGTGTGCTTATTTTGTTTCTTCTAGTTGATGATCTGTAATGTGTTGAACATGTACTTGTATTTATTTTTAGTATTTAATGGTAAATAACTTGTTAATTAAACAGAACAAGTAGGCAGAAATAAATCAAAAAGTACACGAAGGATTTCTAACAATTAGACTTAAAAATTCCAACATGGTATCAGAGCATGGTTGCAGATCATAGGAGAACTAAGGGCATCAGCTGAGCAAAGCAACAACAACAGAAACAACTGTCCCGAGTGACAGAAGTTGTTCCTAGCAGAGAAGCAGCAAGGAAGGGGTGACGCAGTGCCTGCATCATCAAGTTTGAGCTAGGAAGAGGGTCAAGGCAGTGGCAGAAGGGAGCAGACCTAACCTATGTAGTGCCCGGTCATATTTCTTAGTCAGGAAGGATTGACTCTCATGGCCAGGAGGTGCGAATTTTGCTAATGCCGGGATTGCACAGAGCCTAGAAGCTCTAACCTTCAGTTTGCTGAGGCATAGGAGGTTGTGGGTAAGTTGCAGAGTGAAGTTGGTGGGGTATTGTGGTCAGAACAATACCTAACTGGGCAAGACCAAGGAGGAGGGAGTTGCTGCCAAGGATTTCTAGCCAAGAAATCTGGATCAATGGTGCAGTTGCACTAACGATTGGAGTGGGGGCATCTCGACATTGGCAGAGGGGTCTCCAGGAGGGGAATCGAGGCTCAGAGGGAGCCAAACCGAGAACTTCTAGGAGGGAAGTAGAGGAGCAGCGAAATGGCAGTGAACGGAGTAAGAGACCAGGACAGACTAGACGAAGCCTCAAACTTCGTAGTATGGCATGCATCCGAGGGGAATTTGTGAGCTAAGAGACTTGGGAAAGCTTGAGCATAGAAGTGCTGATGGAGAGGATTTTGCAATAGCCATGCCTGAGCTGTCGGAGCAAGTAAAACAAAGATCACAAGATACAAACAACAGCTACAAGCAACGAGCAAATTTACACAGGAAAGAGTTAAACTTTGAAGTGGGAGATGTGGTCCTAGCTCACCTAAGAAAAGAGACGTTTCCAAGGGGAGAACACAACAAATTGAAAATGAAGAATATAGGACCTTGTAAGATCCTCCACAAGTTTTCAGCGAACGCTTATGAGTTGGAGTTACCTCTAGGAATTGGCATTTCACCCATTTTTGATGTAGCAGATTTGTATTCCTATACAGTTGGTGATGCGGATCAAGCTTCTGGGAATCTTGACCAGGATGAAGGAAAGGAAAAACAGTGGTTGAAACAAATGCCTGTGGTAAAGAATTTAGAGGCTGAACAGATTTTGGATACACTCGTTGCTAAGAAGACCAGAAGGAAAGAATACTTGGAATATCTTATGAAGTGGAAAGACCATCCGATGGAGCATTCTACTTGGATAGATGAAATAGCACTACAGAAATCAGGTCATTATGTAGAAGATCTTATGAGTAGGAGCTCATAAAAATTTTCTTTCTTGAGGAGTCTAATGCAGTTGCATTAGGCCGAGCACATAAAAATGATAAGTTATTAAAGTCAAACCAAGAGCCTAGCAATGTGATGGATTGATCACATGCCAAGGCTAGAACATTTTAAATTTTATTTGTGAAAAGTTTTTGATATTTAGTTAAGATTAGTTAGGAACATCTAGTTAAAAGAAATGATTTTATAGTTAGTAGGGAGTTAGAGCTAAGGGAAATTGGTTCACATCCGTGAACTCATTTCTTGGACAGTTTTTTTTTTTTCAGTTTTGAGAAAAAAAAGAGGAACATTTTTGGAAAAAAAGATTTTGGGAGTGTGTATGGGAGCATGGGTTTTTTGTTCTCTATGTGAGATTGAAGTTAACTGAACAGCTTTTCTTAGACCAGTGGTTTTTTTTATCAACAAGTCAAATTTGTAAGTGTGTATGAAATATTTAATTGTATGAGAATTTGTGAGGTTTGTTAACAGCCATACTAATATTTGGAGTTTGAAATTGTTTTGGTCTTTAATTTTTAATATATTTCCCAAAGAAATTACCGTGTATAGTAAGTAATTTGTGCATTGTATTCTCTTTGTTATTTACATTTAAATGAGAACCTGGAGAATCACATTTCAGTAAATCCTTTAATCCAATGCTTTTGCGTCCAAGATTTTGTATTGGAAAGAGCCATTTACGTTACAGGTTCGAGAATACAGAGCACTTTGTATCAAGCCAACAGAAGAATGGAAATTCATAAGGGAAAACCGTCATCAAACTTGCAGGTCAATTTCTGATCAAAGGAAAATGAAATTCGAAATTCTGCCATCTAGGTGTGCAAAGCAGGGTCTATTTGGTAACCCGTGAGCGATTGTCCAAAAAATTCCTTGGTTGAGGAGTTCCGAAGTGATCTTTAAACTGTGTTTTTACAGACTGCGTGGCTGGGAAAAACGACTTGCTGTTCTCTTGCACCAATGCCTGTGTTTGCAGAAATTGGAACTGAACAAACGACTTGCTATTCCCTTGCACCAACACCTGTGGTTTGCAGAGATAGCTTCCATCAGGTAACATGTCCCAAACTGCACATGAACTTTTAATATATGATTTGCATGTTCCTGCTAAATATAGTCCATTCTTCTCGGTTTCCAACCAGAAGTATTTATAAATAAGATAGCCTTGTACCACCTATCTGAATTGCCAAAGTTTCAAAAAAAATTGCACATGCATGTGTTTTGAAGCAACATTTTTTGAACCCTTCACATATAATATAGCATATCGCAAGAGATCAAAGAGTGGTCTTTTAGTTCTCTTTTTTTCATGATGGAGTACTACAATTTTGAATCAATGCCTGGTATAGTAACTTGCCTTCTACAAAAGAAACAATGAAAAAATGAAAACAAGAATTGCACATGCATGTGCTTTGAAGCCACGTTTTTGAACCTTTCACATATAATATAGCATATCGCAAGAGCTCAAAGATTAGTATTTTATTCTCTTTCTCTATTATGCAATAATAAAATTTTGAACCACTGCCTGGTATAGTAACTTGCCTTCTGCAAAAGCAACATTTTTTGAACCCTTCACATATAATATAGCATATCGCAAGAGATCAAAGAGTGGTGTTTTAGTTCTCTTTTTTTCATGATGGAGTACTACAATTTTGAATCAATGCCTGGTATAGTAACTTGCCTTCTACAAAAGAAACAATGAAAAAATGAAAACAAGAATTGCACATGCATGTGCTTTGAAGCCACGTTTTTGAACCTTTCACATATAATATAGCATATCGCAAGAGCTCAAAGATTAGTATTTTATTCTCTTTCTCTATTATGCAATAATAAAATTTTGAACCACTGCCTGGTATAGTAACTTGCCTTCTGCAAAAGCAACAATGAAAAATTAAAAAGAGTACCGGTTATTTACATCCTCAAAATTTGGACCTTGTTTAGTCTGATACACCCATGCTGGAGCAAATATTGCAACTGATACTTCAGCTTCTTTTGCAACCTCCAGTGCAAGATTTGTCTGGCACACACATTCAACAAAGTTTTTTATAAGAGATATGATTACAAGGATTCTGAAAAATGAATGCATTGATGTTCTGCATGGGTATCATGATAGTCCACACCATTTCAACTGCCCCAAATAAAACCTACAGTGAGAATACAGCTTTGACTGAAAGTAGTGTCCAAAAAATTATACAAACAGAAAAGTGATGTAGAATAGCTGTGTGATCATTCTTAAGCACATTCTGAATTCCTTTGTATTCTTGCTTGTTTCATTTTGGGAGCGGTAGCATATGTAGATACACACAAGCCTTGGGACAGTGGATGCACACTCCAGACATAAAGAAAAATGGGACTCCACATATAAGAAATATGATCATGTCCAGTCCCCAAAGTACATTTTCTTTCATGTTCATAATAAACAGAAACAGCAGAACTGAAACAGAAATCTTATATTAAGTAACTTTCAATCCCGATATTTGTGTTCTAAATGCAAACCTTAGTGACTTTAGTAACTTGGGTATATATTGGACAGTACATTTTTAGCACCCTTGTCTTTAAACCAGGACAGTTCAAAATATGGCAGAAGACCATAGCATTGGATCAAGTTTTAAACTTAGATTCTATTATCAACTCATAAGGGTTTGCAAAGGGTTTGAGAAACATACTAACGATAGCTTATTTCTAGACCTTAACATTCTCAAGGCTGACTTGCGTCTTAATCTCCTACCTTCAAAAGATTGCCTAAATACAAGTTCTTTTTCCTGGGACCTTGTCAAATACTGTCAGAGGAACAATTTATCTGCGTGAAACAAGTTACCTTTAAGAGGTAATTAGGCTTTTATTTAACTAAATAATCTTAGACACAGTAATTATCTATATGACATCATATTTAACACTAGGGGCCTAATTATAATTTTCGAACATTAATATTTGTGGGTCAATATTGAATACTAAAAATCGCAATGCTTGGATATGCCCCCACTCTTCAGATTTGATTGTCCTTGCTTTTGTATTCTACTGAAAACCCATCACCAGCTTCTTTAGACACGGAACTTCCTCTAGCTCTGTTGTTAACAAAATCACTTCTCCCATATACTTGAATGCCATAGAAATAGCCACATCTTTTTGTTCCATCATTTCTGAAACCCTCTCTACTAGGCAAGGAACACTTCGCACTGACAAATACTTTATTCGCCCCCATTGGAATAGGGGATGCCTAAATTGTGTGAAAATTTCGAAACTGAAATCCTATTGCAGCAACTGATAACTTGATTATTCAGTTTTCTTCTCACTGATAACTTGATTATTCTAATATTCAGTTTATTGCTATGGCAACATCGAATTAAACACACTGCAACCTTCATAAATAGAGTTGCAGAAATAGTAGCGCTGGACACTGGGAAAATACTAGCACATGCACACAATAAAATTGACACCGTTATTTTTGGACAAGTGTCCCCGGAAACACTCAACTTGGGAAAACCAGTGCAGCATGAGGGTTTTTATAATTATGCAGCAGTGAAATTCTATGTACAATCTATGGATGCCCAAATGGCAATCCAAACAACAAGAAAATTTGGGCAAAATTATTTTAAGGGAATTACCCTTCTTCCACAAGCAATCCCGGCACAACTTCCTTCAAAAAACTCGACCTCCTAGACCCTCTACGCTGCTCTGCGCAGACCCTATGACATCATCCCTCCAACCTGCCTCCGATGAAGTCGTTTTGCCTGTCTCTGTTGAGGAAATCGCTTCTCTGGCACCTGCGGAAATTCGGAAAACCCTGAATCTTACTGCAGCGACTAACAATGTTTCTTCTATTTTTTAAATTAACCAACCAAATTATTTGCAGTTTCCTATGGCAAATATCGAAACATATAAACTGAAGCCTTCACAAAATAAATACTGCTGAAGCAAAAAAACGTTGAAGAATCGATTCACACACAAAATAAAACATTATTATTTTTGGACCAATGCCCCCGAAAAAACCTAATTTGGGAAAATCAGTGCAGCAACTAAGGGTTGTATTATTATACAATATTAAATCTAAGTACAGATCTATGGAAGCTCGAATCTAGCTTTCCATACAGAGAAAATGACTGAGAGAAGTCTAGTGAGAAAAATCTCACTTCCCCCAGTGATCCGACATTGACCTTAGCTCAAGATGGGTTGCTCCTTGCTGCCTTTGCGTCACCCTATGCATAGCTGTGTCACCCACCTTGGACCAGCGTCTCTCTCAATCTGTTGATCAGCTGCTACTTTGGAAACTTGATCTTCCTGGCCTCCACGCTCCCACTCCGGCTCCTGCCACTGAATCTCGACTTCTCCTCTACAAAATACGGATCTCCCTCTGAAGCTCTACACTACCTCTTTACACTGCGTCAACCTCTCTATGGAGCTTTCTATCTCTCTGCTATGCACTCACCGGACTAGAAAAACTTCCTTTCAACCTTACTATCCCTGCCCCTCTCTCACTGCTTTGAAACTACTAAATCACCTCTGGCAACTTACTGTTGCTACTCTAGAGTTTGATTTCCCAACAATATTGAATTCCTTGCCCTCAAGTGTGTTCTCCAAACCCCATCGAATTTCTTCTTATAATCTCTCGTTGAGGCTTCAACAACCAAGGCCCAAGATTAAAACATTATCGATGGCTAAGGTTAACTAAAAATCGATCCAAGTCTTCTTCTAGAAGATTCTCACCGTGACTTAATTCATACCCTTTAATTAATCAGTTTTCCTAAGTTTAGACTTAGGTACCATTTAAAAAAGATTAAATATTTTAATTAAGTCGTCTCTAGGTGGAATTTCCATAAACGATTTCTAGGTTTTGGAGAATACATGTATTCTAGCCTCTCCACAAAGTTTCGTGGCTAGAACACATCCGATGCTACAAAAACTAACACTCTTTGCCCTTTGCCCAGCGTATGAAACTGATAACGAATTGCTCTCCAGCAAATCAAACCGTGTTTCTGAAGCAATTGCACAGTCCTCTTCGTTGCTTCACTGGGAATAACTTGACCCTCTAGCTACTGCCTCTCCGAATCTGGAAAAACTTCCTTTGGACCACTGTCTCTGCCACTCACTGTCTCTACTTCGATTTCTGGCTCTTCGGCAACTGTTGTTGCTCTCTGGAAATCGATTGTCCAAGTAAATCGAACTTCTGGTGCCTCTTCTCCAAGTGCCCATTAACTTCTTCTTATAATCCTCCGTTGGGACTCCAACAGCCAAGATTAAATCTTAATCGATGGATAGGATCATCTTGAAATCAATCAATGTGAGTTTCTAGACTATTCTCACCTTTCTCAATTAATATTGATTAATTAACCATATTCCCTAAGTTTACACTTAGTAAATATTTAAAAATCGGCTAATAATCTAATTGAGACACTTCCAGGTGGAATTTTCATAAACGATTTATGGGTTTTGGAGTTCTCATGTATTCTAGCCTCTCCACCAAATTTCATAGCTAGAACACATTCAATGCTACAAAAACTAACACTCCCTCTTAGCGAAGAATGTGTTCTAGTGTTGCACACCCTGTCAGAACACCCTGTCTTTGTATCACCTCCTGTCACGCTGCTGATGTCGGGCCATACTGCCCACCAACCACTGCGCAACTCTAATGTTGAATCTGTGCTGCTGCTAACACTGCCATACTTTTGTCAACACTTCATCTGCACTGCAATTCCCTCTCATCTGTTGCTACTGAAACTGCAACTACAGCAACTGAGAAGCATCCTAAATATTGAATCCACTGTGTTCAGTATGATGCTTCTATCTCCTGAGTCTCTGACTGCTACTAGCATCTGCACTGTCACTGAAAAATCTGCGTTGTTGTCGACTCTGCTACTGTGCCACTCTGCATTGCTACCAACACTACACTGCGCTCCTCAACATCTGACTGCTACTAGTCTGCAACTGTCACTCTAGTACTGACTACATCAACCGCCACTGATCCATCCTGCTATTGAATATTATGGGCCCCCGTAGCCAAGTAATGATCCACTAGGCGGACTCCCCAAGGACCTTGTCCAAACCCTGTAGCACTCTGGAGCTACAACTCCAAATCACCCCATCTCACTCCTAGAGGTATGTCTGTGAACATCGTAAAATATTCCTCTAACCTGGAGGACAGCCTATCTATCTCAGCATGTGTTGTTGCCTGGTCTTGCTTCTCGTTACACCTGAAGCACTTGATCTTAGCCAGGTCTTTCTTCTTCTTCTTTTGTTCCCCCTATCCCTGACTGGGATCCTTCGATGCAAGGGCCACATTCTCCTCTTCCTTCACACCCTTCGATCTGCTGAGACTGCTACCATTGATAGAACTCTTTAGCAAAGCTCGCCTCATCTCCTCCTGCTATAGATCGGCCCACATCATGTGCCATCTAGGTAGCGTGTCTCTGCCCAATATGCTTTGGACAAAGACTTACCAATCCTTCGATACACTGTTTACTGCCAACCGTACAAACTCTGAAGATTGAGGCACTGCCCCAACAGCTGCAAGTTGCTCTCCGACCTCCTAAATCCTGGTGAGAAAGGGATGTATACCTTCTCCCTTCTGCATCCTGATGCATCTGAGCTTCTCTTCCATGAACATATTTCATTGCTCCGAAGAACTCTGATATAGCGTGGAAAGAGCTTCCCACATCTCTCTGGTTGTACCTTTGTCTAACACATGTGAGACTATATGGTCCCAGAGTCCATCCAGGATCAATCTCTTCGCCTTCGCAATCTCCTTCCTGTATTCCTTGAGTTGATCTGCATCCTGGGGAATTGCCACCACATTATCTATGTAGACTTTGTTACCGCTCAAATTAGCAAGGGGCATAAAAGGGACTCCTAAAGGGCAACGATGGAGGCTTAGCCCACTGTCACCTCAGCTAAGACACCCTACTCTTTACAGACTTTCACTGATGGGATGAGACCCGGTATATAGAAAGTCACTTGTGAAGGATGAATCAACAAATGGATGGTGAAGTGACCTTAATGATCATTTTCCTAGAAGGGGGTTAAGAATATAGCTTACTTACTTGTTAAGCAAGGTACAAAGGTTTCTAGGATAATGAGGTGAGGATTTGAGGGTTAGGTTAGAGGAATATGCTTTGTAAAGGAGTTTCCCAATCCTAAAATCCTTATTGGATTTGATTTTCCGAATGGTTCTTGAGGATTTGACTTTTGAAAAGTGTGGGACCACACAAGACCAAGTGGACCCAGCCTAGGTAAAGGGGAGGAGAATTTAGCAACCAATGATGTTCTTAATCCAGACAAGGAAGGGGAAAGAATCAAAGCAAGAATTCCCACTTAAAGGTGTCAAATTAATCCTATGAGGCACTAGCCTAGGGAACACCAGGGCAAAGTTTGATATCGGAGCTAGGGCTTGGGTTATCTCACAATTCCACTGTCAGAATGGCTTCAAAATTGGAGGAGGCCTTGAGGACACACCAGCGCAGTAGAGGCTAGGAGATCAAACTTTTTCTTGGGCTATTTTGTCAGGTTAATGATTCCCTGGGTGACCCAACTTGGTTAGACCTAGAGGAGAGAGGGAAAGGTGAAGAAAAGTATTCTTTGAGTGATCACCTATTGGAGGATCAGTGCCTTAATCCCTTGGGAAGAATGGATTCTAGGAGAATAACGAGAAAGGAACTTGTATTTCGGTCAAGGAGGCCTTAAGGACTACTTCGCTTAGCCATTAGGGCAAGAGGAAGAGACCTCAAAGCTTTTATATTTCGCTTGGCAAAAGAGATGGCTTATCAAGATAAATTCCCAAGTGGAACTATCCCTCAAGGATTTCATTCACATACATGGCCCAAACATTGAGAGATGCTATATAGAAACAATAATTCCACAAATTTGCAATTATGCAATGCAACAATTGTGAAAATTCTATCACTGCAACAACTGATTTATTTTACCTACTTATTTCCCAATAAGTTATTTACAAAAACCCTTTAGTAAACATTAAAATAAATTCTGAGCAGATATCACACCATAATACAGAAACAAACACATGCACAAGAATCAAACACAACAACACAAATATTTTGGACAATTGTCCCCGAAAAAACCCAATGCCGGAAAACCGATGCAGCAAAGGAGGATTTTATTAATCAGCTATTCTTCAGTATAACTAGGTGCCAAACTAGCTTACCCAACAGAGATAAATTCTCCAGCACTTCTCCTAGACTCAACGTCAGGCTTGCTAGACTCTGCACAACTCCCATACCCTCTGCGTCAGCGCCTGCCTCTCTACGTCAGCACTGAGCCTCTCTGCATCACCCACGCAAGCCCTCCAGTAACTGCGCAGTCCTATTGCCTATGCGTCTCCCTCTCTAACCTCTGCGTTGATCTTCTGGTGATGTTCCTGACTCTCTGTTTCGTAACTGCTACCTCTTGTTGTGCTCCAGACCTCTAGTTAGAATTTCTCAGCTAACCCCGCTCCAGAAATCGAACTAACTGGTCTCCCTTAGTGTATCTCCAACTGACCCTCAAGTCCCCTTTTATACTTTTCCTGTTGATGAATCAACCGCTGAGATTAAGTCTCTAATCAATAATTAAAATCAAAATAGACTTGATCCTTATCTTTTGGAAGCTTCTCATCCTTATCTTTATTAATACCCATTACTATTTTTATTCCCTAAGTTTAGACTTAGGAACTCATTAAAAATATTAATTATTTTAATATCTCTTCATCCGTATGGATTTTTCCAAAACAATATCTGGGTTTTGGAGACCTCGTGTGTTTTAGCCTCTCCACCAATTTTCATGGCTAGAGCACATTCGATGCTACCCCAAATCAACAATCCCTCTTAGTAAGGATTGTGCTCTAGTAATACTCCACACTAAGCATCACTCTGGGTATACGGCACCGGTACCTGTGCTAATGCTGAGCTTCCCTGCCCAACATCCTCTGCACTGTGGCATCCTGTACTGCTACCCATGGCTCTATCACTGCCACTGCTACATCTGTACTGCAGCTCCCTCTACATCCGTATCGTTGTTGGTCCTTCCCAACACTGCAACTCCCTCTGCATCCGTGTTGTTGCTAGTCCTTCTTCCCAACACTGCATCTACACTGCAACCCCTTCTCATTATGTTGCATCATGCTACTACACTGCAACATCATACCCATTTCTGCTACTGAAATGGATTCTTTATCATCCCCATCTTCTCCCTGAAATAATCAAACTTGGTTCTTCCAAGGGCCTTGCTAAGGATGTCTACCACCTATTCTCCTGTAGGAGTGTAGCTCAACTATACAGCTCCTCGTTCGACACAGTGTCTAACAAAGTGACACCGAATATCAATATGCTTTGACCAATCATGAAATACTGGATTCTCAAAGAGCTTGATGCAACTTTGATTATCACACATGATCTTGGTTGCCTCCATCTTTCTTCTGAATAGGTTCACAAGCCGTTTTCTAAGCCATATGGCTTCGCACAAAACTGTGCTTGCGACCATATATTCTGCTTCAGTTGAGCTTAGAGCTACGAATTTATGTCTCCTACTGCACCAGGAGGTCATTCCCGATCCAATATTGAAACAGTACCCAGAGGTACTTTTCCGATCCACTTAACTTCCAGCCCAATCTGCATCAGTAAATCCATTCAACCTGATATCCTTACTCCTGGTGTACAAGAGTCCATAATCGATTGTTCCCTGTATATATCTGAGAACATGTTTGGTTACTGCCCAGTGTGCCCTCTTCGATTCCACCATGCACTGACTGAGGGTGTTGACAGCGTAACAAATGTCTGGCCAGGTATTGACAAGATACATCAGGGACCCTATGAGCTGCCTATATAAGGTGGGATCAACATCCTTGTCTTCTGATGCATCAATTTTCTTCGAATTGGTGATCATTGGAGTAGCCATGGGTCTACAATCTTCCATCCTGAATCTCTTCATAATTTTTGTAGCATATCTCCCTTGCCCAAGGAAGATCTCCCCCTTTTTCTCCCAAACTTCCAACCCCAGGAAATAATGCATTTGTCCCAAATCCTTCATGTCAAATGCTGTGACTAGATTCTTCTTGTATTCCCCAATGACCCTGGATAATCCTATCAGGAAGAGATCATCCACATATAATACTAGGATTAGAGGTTCATTCTCTACAACCAAATAGTAGAGATTTGGATCTGCGTCACTCTTGACAAATCCCATCTTCTGCAAGTAGCCATCAATTCGACTATACCATGCTCTAGGTGCATGTTTCAGCCTATACAAGGCTTTCTTTAATCTGCATACATGAGACTTCTTCTCATGTGTCTCAAAGCCTTTTGGTTGTTCAATATATAAGTCTTCTTCTATCACCTCGTTCAGAAATGTTGTTTTGACATCCATCTGATGAATCTCCCATCCCATCTGTGCTGCAAGAGATATCACGGTTCTAATAGATGTATACCTGGCTACTAGGGCGAAGGTCTCTTCGTAATCAATTCCTTCCTTCTGAGTGTACCCCTTAACCACAAATCTGGCTTTGAATTTTTCCACACTACCTTCTGCAATGTATTTAATCTTGTAGATCCATCTCGAACCTACCACCGATCTGTCTTGAGGCCTTAGCACTACCTCCGAAACATCGTTCACCATTATGGAGTTGTATTCCTCTACCATCGCATCCAACCAAACCTAATGTTGAGCAGCTTCCTGAAAACTGGCAGGCTCCCCATCCTGAGCTAGTAATGCCTGATATCTATCTAGCTGTTTTTGCTCCCTTTTGTTGTTTCTTGGTGCACTGATGAAATCCTCTGCATCTCGCGGAATCTAACGAAGTTCCTTGCTCGTTCTTCCTCTACTAGCAAGTGCTTCTGTTCAATGTTGCACGAAGCGGGGCAAAGCAGAAACGTTTTTTGGAAGCGGGACGAGGAAGCGTCATTTTCCAAAAATCTAGGAAGCGAAGCGTCTGCGAAAGCGTCTGCTATATATATATATAGATATAGATATAGATATATATATATATATATATATATATATATATATATATATGCATTTATACTCAAAACAAACATCCCAAATAGCAAATTAATAGTAGAAGACATGAAAACATGCATATTTTTGCATAAATCAAGAGAGATATAACATCCATTGTACATTAATGATTAATTATTCGAGCATCAACCATTTAGATGCATCAACCATCTAGAATCGAGATTCTTCTCCTCTTGTCTAGCCTTTGCAACTACCTCGATTGTCTAGGGATATTAGTCAACATTGCCCAATTTTGATCAAACTACCTAATTCAAGACTTAAAATATGGTATAAAAAGCTTAACATGCTTTATCGATGATTTTGACTTGATTGAAAGGTAATTTTTTGCTAAGGGCGTGCCGCGTGACAAAGGAGTTCAACAATTAACACCACCAACACTAGAGTACATATAGGGCTTGGTGCTCTTGATTAAATGCTAATCGCATACCTTCATACTTGATATAATCTAATGAAATGCCACAATCCCATTGATCCTGAATTCCTGAAAACTGTTAAGTCTGCTGAATTTTGAATAGGATATGAATTTCTATTTTGTCCATATGAAGTCCAATGAGGCTGGAACCACTCTCAAACATCTTGAGTCATTTCATAGTAATGTTAAAAATTTAAGTAAAAAGATAAAAATGAAAAATAAAGGAGAATGTCACTTTTACTTTAAGAATTTAACATTACCATGAGGGAGCCTCTACTATATTTATAATTTTTTTTGCCTTCATTCGTCACCCTAACCCAAGGTGGACCCACCCCCAACAAGCAAACTCACCTAAAATTAAAAAAAAAAAATTGACAAAAAAATGATTTTCTAAACACTTTTCCGGATGCTTTTCCGGAAGCGTACAAGAAGCGTACGCTTCCTCCTCCGAAGCACCACACTTCCAATGCCCGAAGCACCGTACAAAGCGCACTTTGGAAGCAGCGCTTCCATACCACGCTTCCGAATTTCCAGGAAGCGGCAAAAAATTCGGAAGCGGCGCTTCCGGCCAAGCTTCCTAGGCGCTTCCGTATGGGATGCGCTGGGGGGGGGGCGCTTCGTGCAACATTGCTTCTGTTAGCTCCTCCTCCTCCTGTGATTCTTCCTGATCCGAGGAAGAATTCTTTGCTTCCGTTGGTTGGAGAGGTTTGACCAACGACTCATCTTTTGACTGCTCCTCGAAAGGCATTTCTCGAGATTTTCTGAAAGCCCTGTCCTCCATGAACTTCACATCTCGTCGAACTACTACCTTCCTGCTCCCTAGAAGATAGATTCTGTATGTCTTAGTGTTCTCGCTATATCCCACTAGATATCCTTTCTCTACAGTTTGATCCAGCTTCTTCCTCTTTTCCTTGGGTATACGGCGATATGCTAAGCTCCCAAATATCTTGAAATGACTGACCTCAGGTGTCTTCCCTGTGAAGACTTTCTTTGGAATAATCTTCCCCAATGCCCGATGAGGAGGTCCATTTTGAACATAAACTGTCGTATTGCATGCTTCTGCCCACAAGAACTTTGGCATGTCCTGATCATACATCATGGCCCTAGCTGCTTCTACAATAGTCCTGTTCTTTCTTTCTGCTACTCCATTTTGCTCCGGGTTGTAAGGAGTTGTCCACTCTCTTTTGATGCCCTCCTTAGAGCAAAAATCAGTGAAGTCCTTATTGACATACTCTCCACCATTATCTAAGCGCAAAACTTCTATTTTCATCCCTGTTAGATTCTCCACCAAAGCCCTGAACTCTTTGAATCGACAGAAAACCTCGTCCTCGGTTTTCAAAAAATAAATCCAAGTTTTCCTTGAGTGGTCATCGATGAAGGTGACGAAGTACTCGGCACCACTATGAGTTTTAGTGGACATAGGTCCACAGATATCTGAGTGCATCAATCCTAGTCACTCTTGGCCCTGTTTTTACTTCTAGGAAATACTACTTTGGCATACTTTCCCAGGGCACATCCTCTACATACATCATCTCGTTCTGTACTAAGATCCAGAACCCTTGTTACAGTTTTCCTGAGAATTCTCAGAGCCCCATGGTGCAAATGTCCCATTCTTCTATTGCATAGTTCATTCAAATCCTTGTCTCCAAGACTGCCTATTAGTGCCATTGGTGATTCTAGTTGTAGTCTGTACAACCTGTTACTTCTGATCCCGATCTGCACTTTCTTTTTCCAGCTTAGATGTTTGACGTATACTTTCTCCTTGATGAAGAAAACGTCATATCCCTTACCTTAAGGTTGCGACATGGAAAGTAAGTTCATCCCCAATCCTGGTACATGCAGCACATTGGTAGCATGGAACCGCTCTCCTGTTTCTATTTGAAAAACTATGGTACCCTTCCCTAGTGGAGTACACTTTGCCTTATTCCCCATGGTGATCTGAAAATTCATCCTTTCCTCCTGATAATCTGAGAAACATTCTCAAGTTCCCGTCATATGCCAAGAGGCTCCACTGTCTATATACCACACCTCTGATGATGCAGAGCTAGTCACACAAGCAACTTCTTCTTCCAATCTGGAAGCCAACATAGAGAAATCGAAATTATTGTCCCTTGTGCAATTTTCTGAAAAATTTGTGCGAGTCTCCTGACGTAGATGCCTCTGCATCATGATCTCGACCCATAATTGATTTTCCCTTCCTATCTCTGATTACTTGCTCTGATACCATCTGAAAATTCTATCACTGCAACAACTAATTTATTTTATCTACTTATTTCCCAATAAGTTATTTACAAAAACCCTTCAGTAAACATTAAAATAAATTATGTTGTTGATATCACACCATAATACAAAAACAAATACATGCACAAGAATCAAACACATCAACACAGATATTTTGGACAATTGTCCCCGAAAAAACCCAATACGGGAAAACCGATGCAGCAGAGGAGTATTTTATTAATCAACTATTCTTCAGTACAGCTAGGTTCCAAACTAGCTTACCCAACAGAGATAATTTCTTCAGCACTTCTCCCAAACTCAACATCAGGCTTGTTGGCCTCTACGCAGCTCCCAAACCCTCTACGTCAACTCATGCTTTTCTGTGTCAGCACTGGGCCTCTCTGCGTCACCCAGGCAGGCCCTCCAGTGACTGCGTAGTCCTACTGCCTCAAAGTCTGCCTGAGAGGCTCTGCATCTGCCTCTCTAAGCTCTACGCTAATCTTCTAGTGTTGTTCCTGACTCTCTGTTCCGTACCTGCTACCTATTGTTGCGCTCCAAACCTCTAGTTCGGATTTCTCAGCTAATCCTGCTCCAAAAATCGAACTGACTGGTCTCCCTCAGTGTATCTCCAACTGATCCTCAAGTCCCCTTTTATACTTTTCCTATTGATGAATCAACAGTCGAGATTAAGTCCCTAATCAACGGCTAAGATTAAAATAGACTTGATCCTTATCTTTTGGAAGCTTCTCATCCTTATCTTTATTAATACCCATTAATATTTTTATTTCCCTAAGTTTAGACTTAGGAATTCATTAAAGATATTAATTATTTTAATAACTCTTCATCAGGATGGATTTTTCCAAAACGATTTTTTGGTTTTGGAGACCTCATGTGCTTTAGCCTCTCTACCAATTTTCATGGCTAGAGCACATCCGTTGCTACCCCAAATCAACAACAATTAGCCCTATTATAGCGAAAATCCCATCCAATGAATATGACAAAAGTAAAACAAGAATAGCCATAAAAAGTGTGTACTTACATGTAATAGGACATATCCAACCATCAACAATTTGACAATAAAGAAGCTCCAAGATAAAATACTCCAATCCAAACATCAAAATTCATCCATGCTCCAATTCTTCATTCCAGAAAAAGTGCAAAGTTCTCTAAAGAGGAGAGATCCAATCCAAAGTGATAATGAGAAAATGAACTCATCTCACTTGTATTTATACACTAATTAGAAGTTCGAATTAGTCTCTTAGGCCTACATAAGCCCCAAAAATAAAACAATGTGCTAATAGCCTAACTTTTGGTGACAAGCCCACCAAACTAGGACATAAATGAAATAATAAGGCTCTCAAGAGGTCAATGATAAACAATACATGCCGTAGGGCCCTCCAAGAGGCCTGATGAGGTCCATAAGTGCCATAATGAAGAATAAAACCCTCAAAAGTGATGAACAAGGGGGTGGCCCCTTTTCTCTAAACAATAAACCTGTGGTGCTCCTAGTGGGTGTGGGGGCACAATGATAACCTCATGGGTCTCCAAATAAGTCGGAAATGCTTGTAGACCATATGTAAGGACTTCGATGATAGTGTAGGTGATGCCATATCATCCTACAAGTCTTAGGTCAACTGCCAATTGCATGATACATATGTGGGGTTGGTTAGGCAAAGGTGAACCAAGTGCATCTTCCTCATCCAATAGATGGGTTTCGAGCCAAACTCTGAACATCTTTGGGGATCCATGGAGTATTGTCTACTACTAAGGAGGCCCATGGCTCTCAACACACACCCTACATGTGCCAATGTAGTCCTCTAGAGGGTTAGGACCCGTTTTAGGGAGACCAAACCCAAGATGGAGACCACCTGCAATCTTGCATAAGATCCAATGCATCCCTGAAGCGAACAAAGTTCCTTCTACAAATTAATTACTCCAAAAGACTTGGAATATCAAGATATCCATGAAGATACAAATATTATATATTAAATGTGTGAATAAGAATGAATTGATATACAATGAGAACGAGAGGCTTGCTTATATATCGGGCAAGTGTCTTTTCCTGAAGAGTCATGTCTCATTTAGACATGCCTCTTCAACCTAACTAATGATTAACTAATAATTATTTATGATTATTATCGTTTACATTATTTTATTTGTTGCATTGCCTCTTTCCTCAAAAATATTTGTCCTCAAAGCTTGTCAATGAAAAAGGATTGATCTCTTTTTCAGCTTCGAACATCTTTCTATCTCGGAATAGTCATCCTCGTCGATACACGCTGATATGATCTTCTAAGTGACAAACAAAATTGTCACACTAAGAAGGAATCATACCATCCTAGATTAATTTTTTGTGGAATTTTGTAACGACTTTTTAGCATAAGACGAGATTGATTTTACATCATCATTCTCTGAAACATCAATTTGTTATTTCTAGTGTGAATGGTCCCGATACGTAGATTGGTTGAGCTGTCTATTCTCATGATTTGGATGTTGACAGGGAACTTTTTTGTTTGACTTTCCCTTATTGGGCATGTGGCAATTTTTATATTTTCTTCTGGCGAAGATGTTGTTGAGTTGGTTATGGAACATTCACTAAGAATATTTATCATCTGACTTGCAACATCCAAGCGCATCTTTTCTTCAACTTGCTTGTCTTCTTCCTGAGTTGTGACATTCACTGGATCGGTATTTGTTATTTTGTCATCAACTTGAATTCCTACATTTGATGCTTCCTTCTTGATAAGTCGTTGTACCTGGCTTTCTGATGACTTCTTATACTTCTTAAGTTTCTTAATTTGTGTCAGCAATTTTTCACTATGATTTTTAAGTCGAGAAACTTCTTAATTTTTGTCAAGATTGATTTTGTCAATTTCTTTTTGCATATTTTGTAATACCTCTTTACCTTCTTGAGAGATTACTTTTGAAATATCTGAGATATCTTCGGGTGTTACTGAATTTGGTTTTAGTGTAAAATCTTGGAGCGTTATTTTCTTCTTCTTGTAAGAAAATGTTAAAAACTTATTCTTTGTATTTTAGAATAAAGGAACCTAGAGTTTCCATCCAAGGTAAACCCAAAACAATGTCACTAACAATGTCACTATCGTCAAAACGTAAAGTTTTCACGGTGAATTGTGAGGTAAAAGTGTATTCTCCAATACTTAGGTGTAAATTGCTTATATCGTATTGTTTGCCAAAAATATTTGCTTCAACTATATTTGATTTAGGAATCACCAATTGGTTAGCACATTTAGGACTAACATAATTACTTCTTTCAGCAGGACAAATAGAGATTATGATGTCTCTTCCTGCGAGTGATCCTTTGATTTGAAATAATGTATCAACATATTTACCAAAGGTTTCAGGAAACCTTTCATCTCTCATTTTTGGACTACACTCAATTTCTTTATCGTCAACGGTTGACTCCATTTTTACTTTGTTAAGATGAACTTGGGATTTTATTCTTTTTTTTTTTTTTGTATTTCTTTTATTTTTTATATATCTTTTTCAAATATTCTCCTTTAATGTGGATTGTTAAAAACTTGAATACCCTTTTATTAAAAAAAAATACTCCTTTATATTGTTGCCCTCCATATATATGTATGTATTTCTTTATATTAAGTCCCCTTTTAAAAATAATTCTATTATTTTATAATAATAATAGTTTCACTTCCTTTTTTTTTATTTTTTTTTAATAATAAATTGGTCCCCTTTTTTTATACTTAATTACTTCCTTGATAAATTTTTAATATCACCGCACTTAATAAATATAAAGGTCACGTCTTTTCATATGACACAGACACAATGTTAAAATACCATGGGCTATTACCATGGATTGTTTTTAAAACCCTGGTTAAAATGTTCTCCACGTAAAAAGTAAAATGTATTCCTTTTGTTTTTTGTTTTTTTCCCCTTAACTTTTTAAAATACCATGGGCAATACCATGGGTTGTTTTTAAAACCACGGGCTTCTCCACGTAGAAAGTTTTAAATATACTTGGTATGAGATTTTGTATCCGTTTTGTTTTTTCTTTTACTTTTTTTTCTTCTTTTTTTTTAATTTATTTACTTATATTTTTTTTTTTTGGTTAATTTTTTTTTATGACCAAAGGCCTAGAAAAACTGAGAGAAGGAGAAACTCCCAAATATTTAGCGAAACGTTTGAACTGCAACAGAAGTAAATTTGACGAAGAGTCGATAGCCAAAGACTTGGATTGGAGAATGAGCTTCGTGCACCGGTTAAACAACCTAGAGGACCGAACTCCTCTGATACCAAATGAAGCAAACAAAGTTCCTTCTACAAATTCATTACTCCAAAAGACTTGGAATATCAAGATATCCATGAGGATACAAATATTATATATTAAATGTGTGAATAAGAATGAATTGATATACAATGAGAACGGGAGGCTTGCTTATATATCGGGCAAGTGTCTCTTCATGAAGAGTCATGTCTCATTTAGACATGCCTCTTCAACCTAACTAATGATTAACTAATAATTATTTATGATTATTATCGTTTACATTATTTTACATTATTTTATTTGTTACAGTCCCCTAGCCTTCCAGCACAACACGTCATCAAAGAAATCAAGTAAAAGATCTTACAAACCATGGACCACATGTAGGGACTTCATAATGGCCTACCCTTCCATAATGAGCTTTGGCATATACTAATGTCTCCAAACTCCAAATGGGGTTAACCAAGTATCCTATTAGGTGGTTTCTACTTCTAGAGGTGTTAGGTCCTTGTTGTCGCACAAAGTGTCCAGGAACCGCGACAACGCTCAAAGTAAGGGCTGTCACTCTTGATCCTTACTCACTTCGTTTAGACTCTCTCCTATGCAAGTCAAGGGGGTAGTCCCTAAGGTAAATGGATGAGAAAGCCTATGGAACACGAACTCTGTGAATTTAAAGCAAGTCTTGGTCAATTACAATAGATAGATTAAGATAAGACACAACTACAAGATATAAATGACTACAAACCAATGCCTTTTATATGAATTAACCATATACTAAATAACAAGTCATCCAAAACAATTTAAAAATGTGACAACTAAGGACAATCGTGAATGATTAAATGTAAACTGCTCAAAGCTTTATCATGCCAGATATTCCAGATTTAAAATAATTTTCATTAATGACCAAGATCCAGAATTAATTAATTTTCTTTTATCGCCAATATAACTTTTGAAACATTAATTGCACTTGACAATAGAGAAATATCAAAAATGCATTTAATCACCAAATAACACTAATGAACTTCAAATAAACAATTTTAATTATTCCTTAGGCAATAACTTCAATGCAAAAAATGAATAAGAAAAATAAATCAAAGGGTTAATGAATCGAATTTTTAATGGGCCACATGCCACGTTAAAAATTTTTAATGTTAAAACACAATTCCTTTAATTTACTTTAGTTTATTTCACTTTTAAATTCTAGAGTTTAAAACAAAAGGATTTTTTTATTTTTTTTATTTTTTTAATGTTTTTAAGATTTTTTAGGAATTTTAAAATGTTATGATTTTTTTAAATTTTTAGAATTTTAAATCAAAAAACAAAACAAAAGGAAAAAAAATCAAATGTTAAAAGAATTTTTTTTATTTTTTATTTTTTAGAAATTTTGAAACTTTTATATTTTTTTTTAATTTGTAGGATTTTTAGAAATTTTTTAATGTTTTAGAATTTTTTTTTAAGTTTTTTGAATCAAAAAACTTAAATCATAAATAAAATAAAAAAGAGAATGAAATCAAATATCAAAATGAACACCAAATCGGAATTTTTTATTTGTTAAAATCTTAATGAAATCTAGCTAAAGACATGAAATCGAAAACTAAACCTAAACTCCTAAAAATTATCTAACCTAACCTAATGTACATGCATAAAAATAAAATAAAATAAAACGAAATTTTTTTTGTTTGCTGCTGTGCAGGTCAGGTTTGCAGGAGGAAAGCAATGACGGCGGAGAGTTTGGCGGCTTGCACAGCGAAGGAGAGGAGCTCGAGCTGCGGATTAATGGTTGCAGGTCTACGAAGGAGTTTGGCAACATAAATGCGTGGAGGACGCGGAAGGAAAGGATGCAGTGAATGGAGTTGCGTGACGGTTAAGGAGAAGGCAGCGTGCAAGCAGATTGGACGTGGAATGAGGGACTGCGTGAGCAGAGGCCGCGGGAATGACAAGCAAACAGGGATGAGGGGTCACGTTTATGCTTGCAGATTAGGCAGCGTTTGAGGCGAAAGGATTCAGGTTTAAGAAGGTTGTGGAGTGGGTAGAAAAGGGAGGACGCAGGTCGCATGGGGAGCAAGATACGTGACTGCGGCTCTGATAGAAGAGGGAGGACGCAGCAAGGAAAAGGGGATGCGGAAATGAAGGCCGATTGAAAGAAGGACAACACATAGGTTGAAGGAGCCACAGAGGTAAGGAAAAATGGTAGCAAGAAGAAGATTGTGCGTGGAGGAATAAGGAAGCGGACAACGTGCAGCAAAAAATAGATGGATTTGAGGCAACACGCAAGGAGATCCGGATGGGCAGCGTAATGGAGCATCAAAGAAAGGGATTTTTGAAGGGTTTGAAGGATGTTGCGGGTAGAATGAAGTAAAGAGCGCAGGCAGGCAGGGGTAAAGAGACCCAAAAATTTTCCAAATAAAAAAAAAAAAAAATTAAAACCCAAACGCATACAAGAAAAATAATTCCAGAAAATCACAGTGAAAACTAATTCGAAATTTTTTGTTCAGGAAACCCCAGGCAGTAGAGAAACTGTAGCCCAAGAACCGAAGAGAAATTTCCAGATTTAAAAATTTAAAACACTTGGACTACAAAATCCCTGCAATGTGATGTTAATGAACCCTAGAGATCCAATCTTACCCTCCAGGGCCTAGATCTAGACTCTACACAGTTTTCTCCTTCGGATCTGTAGTTGCGCACAACAATAAAACACCAAAACGATATATACAAAACCCAGAAAAACCCAAGTCAGAAAACCAAAAATAATTACATATCTATGTACATGAATGGCAGATCTATCAGATCTAGGGAGTGTAAGCCCAACTCCACTCCCAGATCTGATAATCTGAGGCTCTCAACAGCCAAATCTATCACTTTAGCACATGAAAATTAAAAAAATTCAAAGTTCAAAGGAGGTGATGAGCTCAAAACCCTTCATGCATCATCAGTAAAAATATCTTATGATAAGCCCAAGATCAAATTAAGTTGGTCTCTTCAGAAAACACGAATCGGGATTTGGCTGGTCCAATTGAAAACTTCCCCGAAGCCCGATGATCTAAAAATCAAGACTTTCCCGCAAAACTCAATTCATCCATCAACATAGAGCGAGAAAACGATAATAAAATTCAAATAAATAGAGATACCTACTATTATATTCAAAACTTAAATTATCATTCAAACTCCAACGACTGAGCAAAATACCTGTACTCAAATCACTCTTCAGAAGCTATTATCAATGGCTAAAAAAAATTTACATGAGTCTTTCTTTATTGTCCAAAAAGAGATTACACGAGAGCTTTTAGCTTAGCACACGACTCGAAGGTCGGATGAATTGACTGACAAATGACCTCCTATTTAAAGATAAATCCTCCAACGGCTAGTTCGAGTGATCCTCGTCAAAACAATCTTGACCATGATGGGGATCAAAATTTCTTTTAATCTCATCCGTTGAAATTTCAAACTCTTGAGGAAATTCGAATTTTTCAATTAAATGCATTTTAATTAATTCAAAAATTAAATTTTTGAATTAATTTCCTCAAAATTTTGACTTTGACTTAACCCCAAGGACCAAAGGCTTAAAATTTAACAAAATAATTAATTTAATTTAGTCCTTGGACTTCTTAAAATTTAATTTTTAAGGACCGACGAATTTTGCTTTTGAAGAATTTAAATTTACCTAGGACCTAGAATTAATTAAATCTTTGGCTTAGGATTTTAATTAATTTTGGGCAGAAAATTTAATTAATTAACTTATGATGGGATAAATTATTTTTCCAACCCTCGAGACACTTTACATTATGATTTTCACATTTTTTACATCTCAAGGGGGAAACCCATTTGTAAAAGACCCTCACAGACTACCCAATTTTGCGACACAAATATAATCCAGCAGACCAAGCAATTTGTAATAAAATAACCTAACCAAATAGTTAGGATTATTTCCAAATCACTTTTACATAGACTCGATCTAGAACACTAGGACTCCACTAAGATCCCAGTGACAAAATCCATTCCGACTTTGGGATAAAGCTGAAGGAAAACTCTGCCGACCATTTGAGAATGCATCGGTGAAACAAAAAAACTCTCGGAGTGTAGATCATTACCAGAAAAGTAAGTTTACCTAGGCAATTACATACATGACACAGATCTGCTGAGATTATTTACATAAAATACATGCAGAATGGGTTTACATTATAAGATGATGATCAAGCTGATGATGATAGTTGAAGAGCACGGACACGTCGATCAGGCGTTATCCCTTTTGCGAGAAAAGGGGGTGTACTACTATGGGTCGTTGACACATAGTGGTCAACAGTCCCTATACTACTAGCGTGGCCCCTTATTGTTATTAGTGCAACCCCCTTATTGTGTTGTTGTGCCCATGTAGTCCCCATATTGTTATTATTGTGCCCCATAGAAGCCCACTATGGTTATTGTTGTGCCCTTACAATATTATTGTTACATAGGCTCTAATTATATTGTGACCCCTTAGACTCCTATATATACAAAGGAGGTCTTTTCATTTGTATCATCCAAGAATTGTTCATTTGTGTAATGTAAAGGAGGTTGCCCCCTCGAAGAGCCTTATTTTGAAGTCGTTGATCTATTTCCTCTTCTATTTTGTGAGCTGGTTACGTAACAAGAGGGGATAATATGTCCAAGGTACATCCTTTAAAAGGTAGCGGTATGTGATAAAGAGACGAATGGAATAGGGGATGAGAAGGGGCAACCCTGGGCCACATGCTGGGATACAAGGGTGGCTAGTAGAAGAGAAGCCTACACTTGGGTATATAATGTATAGGAAGGAGCAATTGTGGTACATAAGGTGCCTCGACCTTGATTTTTCCACCCTTCTTTATATGCCTTTTGCCTTTTTATGATTTTTCTTTAATTAACTGCTCGGGGCTCAAGGGGTAAGACAATGATGTGTGAGATATAGCAATGGATACCCCTTTTAAAGCAGGGCAGTTCATTGTCCACCAGGGGTCGGGACAATCATGGATTCCTGTATGATGAAGGAGGCTCATAGAACATGTAGGAACTAGGGTGATGGCCATGATGATGGGGTAGAGCTCGTGCATTAGATTTTGCCCACGTGTTAAATGTGTGCATTTTGTAGTACATTTTCCTGTTGAATGTGGCCAATTATGCTTTTACTTTTCTTTTTAGCTACATCAATCTCCGAGGCATCATTCCAGGCATGACCCAAGGTGTGGACAAGGGGAAGGGGAGAACTAGCTCTATGTGGACCCAGTGGAGGGATGTGGACCCAAGTGGAAGAAAGGAAGAATGGGGTAATAATGAGTGGAAAGGGGGGAATATATGTGGATGAGGCAGTGGGACCAAGCAACCACAATCAGGGTTTCCCGTGAAATACCATCCCTAAAGTCAAATGGTCAATAAAAGAGATCCCACGGGACTAGAATCCAAGGTTAATATTCAAAAGGGGTCTAGGGGACAAGAGCACAGACCTAGCCCATTATTTCTGCCGAATCCCCCCATTAATCTACCTAGCTCATTCTTTCCGTCGAATCCCCCCATTAATCTACCTAGCCCATTCTTTCCGCCGAATCCCCCCATTAATCCATGCCAAGAAGTGTCCATGACAAACAAACTACAACACTCAATTACCAAATGATAAGGCATACCTTTAGGTTCAGGAGGCCCACCTTCAAACATATGATCATGGTAGATGGGTGAGGGAACACATGGTTGGCTCAGGTGGAAGAGAAAAGGCACAATGAGCTAGTTGGTGGTTGCAAGGGGCTGTTGGGTGCCGACTGAGGACCATCTTGGGGAAAAAAATTCTCCTAGGAATATCACCTACAAAATGGTGGGTAACAGGAATGGAATGACATCCTAGACTTCTAGATGACATAGTTGGAGGCCCCCCTCCAACCTATCCTGATCTCTAAGCCTAGTTATGGCCATCTCGATTCTGTCAAAAGCTCTCTCTTTCCCTCTGCTCGGTTGTTGCTCTGATACTCACACTCCTTTTGGGAATGCACAAATCTGCTAGCCTTCACTGCCAATCTGCCTAGAAAAATCGAAATTTTGAGACTCGAAGTTCCCTGAGGGAAATTTTCCCTCTAGAGTGTGTGCTTTTCTCTTCCACCCGATGCAAATTTTGTTTATGCAAACTGCAGCAAAAGCCTTCTGCGTTTAACCAGAAATCAACTCCCTCTGACTGCTGGAATCACTAACCCAAGCAACTCGACTTTTCTGCCAACCTGCAACTGAAAATCAAATTGCTGCCCCAGCAACTCAGCCTGTCTGTCTTGGTACTACGTTGCTCTGAAAATTCCGGCCTGTTGCTCCCTCTGAGCAAAAAATTTTCCTTTTTGCTTTTGAGCTTCCACGCTGATCACTTATGCTCTGATACCATGTGAAAATTTCAAAACTGAAATCCTATTGCAGCAACTGGTATTAATTCTTCCAACTGATAAATTAATAATTCAGTTTATTGCTACGGCAACATCGAATTAAACACACTGCAACCTTCACAAATAGAACTGCGGAAATAATAGCGCTAGAAACTGAGAAAATACTAGCACACACACACAATAAAATAAACACCATTATTTTGGACAAATGTCCCGGGAAAAACCCAACTTGGGAAAACCGGTGTAGCAGTGAGGGTTTTCATTATTATATAGTAGTGAAATTCTAAGTGCAATCTATGGATGCCCAAATGGCAATCCAAACAACGAGAAAATCTTGGCAAACTCATTTTAAGGGAATTACCCTTCTTCCAAAAGCAATCCTGGCACAACTTCCTTTAGAAAACTCGGCCTCCTAGACCCTCTACGCTAGCCTCTGCGTAGACCCTATGATGTCAAGCCTTCAACCTGCCTCTGATGAAGTCGTTTTTCCTGTCTCTGATAAGGAAATTGCCTCTCCGGCACTTAGGACCCTCGGCCTGGCCTCTGGAACAAATTTCTCTACAGAAAATTGAACTGCCTTTCTGAAGCAACTGTGAAGTCCTCTTCGTTGCCTCATTGGGAGGAACTCAGCCCTCTTGTTGTTGCCTCTCCGGATTTGGAAAAACTTCCTCCGAATCACTATCTCTACCCCTCACTATCTTTGCTTCAATTTTTTGCTCTCCAACAACTGTTGATGCTCTCAGGAAATCAATCTGCCAAGGAAATCGAACTTTTGGTTCCTCTTCTCCAAGTGCCCATCGACTTCTTATAATCCTCTGTTGGGACTCCAACGGCCAAGATTAAATCTTAATCGATAGCTAGGATCATCTTGAAGTCGATCTGTGTGAGTTTCTAGACTATTCTCACCTTATCTCAATTAATACTGATTAATTAACCATATTCTCTAAGTTTAGACTTAGGTAATATTTAAAAATCGGCTAATAATCTAATTGAGACACTTCTAGGTGGAATTTCCAAAAATGATTTCTGGGTTTTGGAAATCTCGTGTATTCTAGCCTCTCCACCAAATTTCATGGCTAGAACACATCTGATGCTACAAAAACTAACACATTGTAGCATGGATTGAAGTTGCTTCTTCAAATTCAACAAAAGCATAACTGGTTCTACCTCCCTTCCTAGTCCTTACTTGTACCCTAGAAGGCTTAATTGCTCCAAACTTTTTCAACTCTTCCTCAACTTGGGGGGCGTAATATCAGTATGCAAGTTGTTGATAAAAATAGAGCACCGACTTTCTTCTATAGTGCTTTTATCTTTCATAGCCCTCAGAATAGATGGTTTATGAAATGCCATTGTCTGTGTTGTTGCATTTTCTTGAACAATCAAGCCATGAAACTTTTCTTGTGCACCTTGAAATACAACAGGAGTTCCTTGGGTAGCAATAGGTTGCCCTTGATAGTGAACCTGTTCATTTGGAGAAACTTTTTGGAATTGGGCATCCAATCCTGTCATGACTTTCGTCCTCCACATGTGTACCTTCTCAACCAAAGGAGCAAGGTCCTCTTCCATTATTGTGGGTTGATCAACCATACCAATCTGAACCTGAGATACTACTTCATACTCGACAACTGCCTATGATACGGGATCAGCTTTAGTTGCATATTGTTCTATAATGTAGCCATGTATCAAAACAAGAATGTGTTTTGGATTGATGTGGTTCTTAATCCACGTACCTAAAGATATCATTCAATATGAAATACCCCTTTTCCCAAGGAGCTAGGAAAAAGGTCTGAGTAAAGGTGTGTGTTCCATTGTTTATAAAGGTAGTTGATCCACTAACCAGAATTAGTATGTAATTGTTGTATGACGCCTGTGAATCCACTGTTTGATCTCCAATTTAAGCCTATTGTAGTCTGGAGACATTATTTATTGCTCAATGATAGTAGTAAGCGAAGGAATTTGATCATTCAGGCATGGGCAAGTATATTGCAATCGTTGTAACTCTGTATAGCGATTGAGGAGACAAAACAAGAACATTGTTATACTACTTCACAAAGGCAAGCCCAACAAATTGTACATTGGGAACGAAATAATAATTCATTGTCTAATTGGTATTATAATTAGAATTGTTTAAAGAACCAAGAATAAATCTATCGTTCACAAGGTTCACATTATAATTGTTGCGGCCAAATTGAATATAATGATTATAAAATTAACAAAACCAAAATAACTCACACGAGGGAAAGATTCCCCATTGATACCAACCACATTATCTAAGGAAAATGATCCAGCAATGGTATTGTCATCGTTTATGTTATGGGTATGAATGGGAGGGGGTGGGCGTAAAGAATCAACAACAAAATTAAATTCATCGAATGTCGATAAGTTAAAGAAACCAATATTATCCTCGATCCCATGCTTAGTAGGGATTTTTGGAAATTCTTGTTGGAAACACTGAGAGGGGGGGTGTATCAGTATTTCTTATCAATTAGTATATTTTTATTCCACATAGCATTAACTGTTATTAGCATCAGATAAACATAAGCATCATCAACACCATTTAACAATGCATAACAAATACAGGCAGTAGACACAGGTTTTTAGGTGGAAACCCCTCCGACACAAAAACCACCAAACACTTCTTAATATTTATCTTCAAAAGATTTACATCAAGTTTTTAGCCGCGACTAAAAGAGGCTCCAACCTATAGGACACTCTAATTCCCTGCTTACCAACTGCAACTGAGAGGACACTCCAACACCCTAGTTATCAGGCTCCAACCTGAAGGTGCTCCAACACCCTATTGTTGGGAGCGGGATCCCCCAAGGACAATTTTGGGGCTAAAAGCCCATGTTTTGGTTAAATTTTGTAATAAAATTGTAAAGACTCTGCATTTTGTGGTCGCGGAGCGCAAAGGTGTCATGAGTCATAAAGGGTTGTCTGCCCTTAGTTTTGTAAAGAAAAGTCGGCTGTAAGAGATCTACCCATGGTCCGCGGACCATGGGATTGTATAAAAAGAGCTAAGATCTAAGTAGTTTTAGGGACAGACAACGGAAATCATGTGGAAAAGAGAGTTGTAGCTCTGAAATAAGAAGTCTAAGTCTTGGTTCGTAGTGTAGGTAGAGGCTCTGCAGCTGAATGCGCAGAGGCCTAGGGTAGAAGTCCACAGTTGAATGCGCGGACCCCTGCAGTTGTGTGCGCAGGGTGGATAGAGTTTGTAATCACTTGGAAGATATCAATAAAGAGAAATATTTTGCAATTCCTGTGTCTTGTTCTGATTAATGCATCTTGTCATTTTATATATGAATTTCCTTTATAATGCTTATATGATGCGCAAATGAATGCAATTACATTGGATAACTGAACGCAATTAAGGATATCTATTTACGCGGTGTTAACTATAATTGTTTGATAAGATAAGCAAGTCACTTAGATTAATTTGGGAATCTGCACTATGGCAGCGTGAAAGTACCTGAGCAATCGGTTAGGGCTGCGCGAAGGTCAATCGTACCATTTCGCGGAGGTACTGAGGTATGGGGTAGAGGGCTAGTCTAACAAGCACTAGAGCTAAGTGACCTGCGTGAAGGCAGGGATAGAGGGAATTAAACATCATAACCATCTCAGGGTGCAGAAACTTGGTTCCAACATCCCCCCATACTGCTTCCAGTGAGACTTCGGTCCGCGCTCCGCGGGCTGATGCCGAAAGGGCCAGTAGTGTAGGGATTTGTTTGGCTAATTAACGTTGAACTTGGGTCAGGCCCCTTCAAGCCAACACCTGTGTACCAACTGCAACTGGATGGACACTCCAACACCCTATGCAAACTCCAGCTTGCCCTAGCACCACCTTGCCACCATGAAGTGTTCTCAAGCTCCAACCTGAACGAGACTCCACTCTCCTGCCTTGCACCACCCTACCACCTTGTTCAACCAGCAGACCATGTTTCACAATTTTCAGACTAGATCCACCTGTGCTAAAAAAGAAATACAAGGAATTTCCAATACGAAAGAATTGCCACACAACTCTGTAAATCAAATCTTCCTCTGCTCAATTTGAATACCAAACATAACCATTGCTCAATCATACTATCTTTGTCCACTTTGCAATCTATAATTGCTCACTATTGCAACTAGACAACATCATAGTCATCACTGTCAATAGGTTATTGTCACAATAAGTAAATCATTGCATCAAGATCATTGTTGTATTCAATACTATAAATTATCATTGTAGTCGTATGCCAGTTCTTTCTTATAGGTCATTGTTACTAGGTCAAAGTTCACTACTATACTCAAGTAGATCACGGTCACGTTTCCAAGTCACCGTCACTATCAACAATGTTGTCAAGTCAAATCACTTCATCCTCAAATGTCGATAAGTCACAGCAAGTGTCATCGTCTCAATAATTTGCAAAAAGTGTCACTGTCTCAATAAGTTACAACAAGTGTCACTGTCAACATATAGAGTATTGTCATATGTCAAATCATACTAGGTCAAATCTTATCGTCTAACATGAATAGATCTTTGTCATGCAACAAAGTCAATGTTTGACAAGAATACTACCTATGAACAAGAAGATGCCAACTGAAGCTATTGTGAAAGAACCTTTACTTCAAGGATGAAACTCTTCCTTACAAAACCATTGTTGTCAAATGTAGATACAACACTGCCACTTCAAATTGAGATCATTGATAAACTAAATATGAATACCCTTATTGTAAGATGATGATGTAACCTTTTCTACTTATTTCTAGCTACAGAGCAATAGAGTATTGCTACAAATGATGTAAAAGGACTTATTCCAAAGGGAGCAGTGAGTCTTTGCTTACAATGCCAAGACAAGACCAGTATGTATGTGGCTTCTCTGTTTTGACTCTTGAGTAACCCTTGCCTTCCAAAATTATTATAGCCACCAACTAGAATGTTGAACCCTCTTGTCTTATAGTAAGAGATGGAAATAAAGTCTACAAAACAAGACTGTTACAAATATACCTTGTTCAGTTTTAAGTGAATGCCAAATGAATCAATAGGTCAACTTGACTTGAATTCTAGTCTCAGGTACATATGCTAGGATTCTTTTGTGTAATGTACTACTTTAAAGACTCGGATGGGAGGTCGCACAATTCTGAAGTTTTGGGCAGGCTGAAAGAGAATCAAACCATCAATCTGCACTATACCATTGATCCAAAGCCGAATCTTGAAGATTGATCAACAAGAATTGCGTCAATTTGTCACTATCCAAGGCCGCACTGTTGTAATTTTGGATTGATGCCTTAACCACAAGGTGGATGGAATTGGTTGTTGGTAATTAGAGTCATAGAGATGCTTCTTTAATAATGTGTCCTTAACACAGAAAATGTCACTTGTTGGCTTTTGAAATAATGTTCAAGGTAAGTCGAAGTCATGTTGTAATACAATGAAATCAAATCATAAAACAAGAACCAAACGAAAGGATCCACAGGGTTTCTTGTTGTTCTTCAAATCATGGTGGAAACTTCCTTCGCTGGTCTTTTAAAGGCAGAGAACAATGTTACAAAAGTACTACCCTAGATCGAGAAACTTTGAAGTCTTGTAGCAACCTTCGTTAACCTATATTCTCCACCAAATAGTCACAAGATTGATTTTTTAGGTTCTGAGTTGATGCCCTAGTAGACAAGGATTGTTATTCCTCCAATTTGCAAAAAGAGACCTTGCCCCAACGAATTCCCAGACCAAAAGAAAACACAAGAATTCCCAAACCCTATCTTTTGATTTCTTCGTTGTCTCCACGGGGGTCGAATTTCATAGCAAGAGATCTTAAAAGATAATCATTTGATTCATACATTTTGGAGGTGAATGTGACTTTATTTTCATAGACTTAGAAGGGTCTTTTAAGGGTAGTTGTTCGAGTCTTAGGGCTTAATCCCTTTTTGAAATATTTAAATTTCAAGTAAACTCCCACTTAATTTGGGACCATAATTTAATTTAATTATATATTGAGGATCTAGAGCTTGGTCAAATTGCAAGATTTTTCTCAAGGATATCAATAAGAATGAATGAAACTTTTAACCGCTTCGTTCTTTATGTGCCATTGCTAAACCAAAAATAAATTGCCACATCATCAACTAATCATATGTCTCCACCTCAGCAACCCCTTTGGGATTTTGAGCCATAAATTTGGTCTTCAACTTTGACTAAGCCTTTCTCTCAAACCGTGAAGGCCCACGGGGCGCTCCACATACTAACGGAATAAGTGTAACGAATAGAATCTAATGGTGAGGGTTTCCGAGGAGAATTCAATGATCTTCCTTTCCAAAAACCTATAACAAGTGTGAGGTATGTCCATCACTTAGGGAATCCAAACCCTAGGTTTAAGGTTTCCAGCCATCCTTCTATTGGAGCTTCCAACTTGATGCAAATCAAACAAATATTAAGAGTGTTCATTAACAAATGTTGGAATCAATGACAACACCATCCAACAATCTCCTCCTTTGTCATTGATGGCAACACGTTTGTGATCACTGCTCCCCCTGACTTTGTGCCTCGATGCTAATTTTAGATAACAATGGTATGTTCTATGCTTGCAACAATTCCTTCAATGTTCTTTTATTAGCCCAATGATAATTTCCACTTATTTTCCAATAGCAATCACATTAATAGTTATTGTAGATAGAACATAAACAATAAATGCAGAAGACAAGCCAAGACGAGAACACAAGAATTTGGATCAAGCCAAGGAAAAACCCCAAGATGGGGAAATCCCTTGATCAATTCTTCTTATTATCTAATATCAAAGGTTCAGCAGAGAATGAGAGTACAATAATGCAAAGGCAAAGACAAAATTGACTTCCCAATTTGATGATCCAATACCATTGTCCAAATGCCAAACAAATAGCCCAGTAAAACTGCCCTAACTAGAAAGTCAACAGTGGTCAACGCAGCAGTAAAAGAGTCCTCTTTGAGCTCGATCAAGGGCAGTCAAACTTGGCCTTCCTTGCTAGTCAAAGTCAGCCCAAAACATTCCTCCAAAGTCTAGTCAAAAGAGAGAGAGTCTATTGTAATTTTTTGCAGTCAAAACAACAATCAACCCTAAAGTCACCGTTGGTCAAATTGCCCATATTCCCTCTATTTTTGTGCCCAGCAACTCAGCCTTCCAAGATCGAATTTTTGGTGGTCAAATGAATTCAAACCAATGAAGGCAACTCGGTCAAACAAGGTCAAATGGTCCTACTACAAAAAGTCAACCCAAACAATCAAAGAAGCCTCCAAAAATCTCGCACATGTGAAGACCTCCCTGCAATTTGTACGACCCAATCAATGAAGGAGAGAGAAGAACAGGTTGTGTGATGAATGTGCCAAATGAGGATGGAGGTCTCTTCTATTTATATGCGTTGGAGGAGGATAAGTTTGTCCAACTTGACCCCAAGCCCACCTTGACAAATTGCGCATGTGTGGGCTTGACTTCAAAAACATATTTCTGCTTGTCCAAATTTAGTGATCTTTAGGTCGATTTTGGTCTTCTCAGAAAGAGGAATTAAATCCAATAATCATCTTCTTCAAATGAGTTGTCCAAAGTGGAATTTGGCCCTAGTTCCACTATTTAACACTCTCTCTCAACTAGGGAGAATTCCACCTGCCAATCCATCCATCATCATGCCATCCTGATCATCATGTACTATCTTTGCATTTTATCTCATCTCTGTTGAAGATTGATATAGATAATAAGAAGGATCAATCGAGAGTGAGTCGTAAGACCTTACCACTCTCCATTGACAAAAGTCAGTCAAAATAACCAGGGGTAGAACCCCAATCAAACTTGATCATGAGTGATCAAGTTGTTGAACACCATGCTGTTGATTTTTGTAGCATCGGATGTGCTCTAGCCTCGAGATTTTGCAGAGAGGCTAAGACACATGCATTCTCCAATACCCTGAAATAGTTTGGGAAAATTCCACCTAGAGATGATTTAATTAAGATAATTAACATTTTTAAATGGTTCCCTAAGTCTAAACTTAGGAAATCTGGTTAATTAAAGGGTACTAATTAAATCTAGTGTGAATCTTCTAGAAGAAGATGAGGATCAACTCCCAGTTAATCTTACCCTTTGATTATGTTTTAATCTTGGCCGTTGGTGCTCCAACGAGAGATTATAAGAAGGAACTTGATGGGCACTTGGAGAACACATCAAGTGGGAGATCAGAGATGGAATTTCTGAAGAGAGCAGCGCAGTAGTTGCCGGAGAGAAGTTCGAAGTGATTTCTTGCAGTGAGGGGCAAGGATAGTTTCGGTTAGAGATTTCTCCTAATCCAAGAATACTCAACAGAGGAAGCAGAGAGAGATCCAAGAGAGGCAGCGCAGAGGCTACCCTGGGCAGCGTAGGCTGACGCAGAGGCAGCGCAAAGGCTACCCTGGGCAGCGTAGGCTAACGCAGAGGCTACCCTGGGCAATGTAGGCTGACGCAAAGGCAGTGCACAGCCTTGAGGAGATCTATATTTTTGCTGGAGAGGTCGATTTCTGAAGCCGGAAGCCGAGATGTGAGACCGAGAGGAAAGAATCAAAGTCTCAGAGGCAACTCGATCAGCGGAACGGGTGACGTTGGGCCTACGCAATGACTACTCAGAGGCAGCGCAGAGGCAGCAAGGGACAATCCATTCTATGGCTAGATCAGTTGAGATCGCCAATGATAGTGTGACGTATTTCTCACTAATCTTTTGTCAGTCATATTCTCTGTACTGGATAGCCAGCAAGGCATCCGGAGATTGTATTCAGAAAACTACTAAATAATTAAAACCCTCAACTGTTGCATCGGTTTTCCCACATTGGGTTTTTCTAGGGACATTTGTCCAAAAATAACTGTGTAGATGTGTGTGATGTTTATTTCTCTCCAGTGCAGTATTTAGTTTCTGCAGTTTTATTTTGGTGTAGGCTGCAGTGTATGTATTTCAGTATTTGCTATAGAAAATTGCAAGTAACTTGTTCAATTGATTTAACAAGTAGGTGAAATATAATCCGTTTGTTGCAGTAGGAATCGTGTAACCAATTTTTCACATGGTATCAGAGCACATACCATAAGTCAAAGAGCTCAAAGCAGAAAGGAAGGAGGAGGTTTGAATTTCTACCTTGGCTGCAGTTCAAAACCCCAGAGGCAGTGCAATCCTTGAGCCAAGGAGGTCAAAGTTTTGAGGAAATATCGATTTCTCTGAGTGAGTCGATAGAGAAATTCGATTTTTTCCAGCAGCAGAAGGGAGCAGCGTATTTTTTCTTGCAGAGCATATCTTCAGCTATGACAGTTATTTTGCAGTAGTTGCTGGAAAAATAGCGTCTGAAGGAAAGGAGAGCACATACTCAAGGAATTCCTTTCTCAGAGGACTTCTAGCCAAGAAGTTCGAATTCTCCTAGCAGAGCAGCAGTAGTTGCGTGCGATATTTCTCACTCCATAAGGGAGTGCGAATCGCTGGGCAGCAGCTGCGCAGAGGAGAAGAGGAAGTAATTCGACTTTTTTTATAGGAGAGATGGCATCAATTGGGTTAAGAGATCAATATCGGTTAGACGGAGCCTCCAACTATGTGATCTAGAAGGCCAGGATTTCCTGCCTTCTAAATGAGCATGATCTTAAAACTTATGTAGATAGCGTGGTAACTATACCTGTTGATGCAAATCCGCTCCAGAAGCACAAGAAGGAGATGGCAAGAGCTAAGAGATTCATTCTCGATGGGGTTCGAGATCATGTGGTATCTCAAATAGCTGGCAAAGATATGTTGGAATTTCTAAGTCTAACCCGTTAGAAACCCTTCATGTACTTTCTGATTTATTCCTATCTACTTGTTCTGTTAATTGTTTACCATGTAAATAATGGAAATAAATACAAGTACATGCTCAACACATTACAGATCATCAACTAAAGGAAAAAGAAACAAGCACACAAGTGACACCGTTGTTTTTGGATTAATGTCCCCAGAAAGACCCAATGCGAGAAAACTGGTGCAGCTATCTTAGAGTTTGATTTATTAAGCAATTTCAGAATACAATCTGGGTGCCAAATCCGGCTCACCCAACAGACAAAAATCTCGGCAGTAGTACCACCCTACTTGGAAGCAGATATTCCAGCTGAAACCCCGAATAAACACTTAGCAGCTCCACAGCTCCAATCTGCCCCACGAAACCCCATTGTCAGCCTCTCTCTGGCCCAGCATTAGCCCAGCGTTACTCTGGCTTGGCCTACGTCAGTCCTCTGGCCCTCTACATCGCCCACGCTGGCCCTCTGAGGCACTGCGCCGCTCCTGGCTGCCTCTGCATGAGCCATGGCTGGCTCTACGTGGACCCTTGGCTGCTTCTGCGTCCCTCTCCAACTACTGTGTTGATCCTCCCGGTGCTATCTCTGCCTCCCTACTTCTGTATTCACTTCCCCTCAGCTGCAACTCTGATCATTCTCTCAACTTTCTCAGCAAACCCAGTGCTAGAAAGTCGAAATCTTGATCTCTTGGTGTGTTCTCCAAGTGACCCTCAAGCCTCCTCTTATACTTTTCTCGTTGACAAATCAACGGCCGAGATTAAATCCCTAATCAACGACTAAAATTAGATCTGGCTTGATCCATGTCTTTTGGACCATTCTAACACAGTTTTATATTAATTCACATTAATATTTTATTTTCCCTAAGTTTAGACTTAGGGACTCCATTAAAAATATTAATTATTTTAATATCTCCCAAACTATTTAGAATCTGCCCAAACCCTTTCTGGGTAATGGAGATCTCATGAGCCTTAGCCTCTCCGCCAATTTTCGTGGCTAGAGCACATCCGATGCTACCCCAAATCAATAAGATATTGCCCGACAAATGTGGGAGGCATTAGCTACACTATACAAAGGATCATCTCAGCAGCAAAAGATGTACTTGGAGGAGAAACTAAGATGCACAAGGATGCAGAAAGGGGAGCGTGTAGAGTCTAGACCCCTTCCTTACTAGACTTCAGGATGTCTGGGATCAGTTCGCTTCAATAGGATCAATGCCCCAGCCTACAAAGTTTGTTTGATTAGCGTTGAACAGTGTTTATGAAGATTGGCAAGTTTTCATCCAGAATATCTTGGGAAGAGAAAAATTGTCGGATTGGGAACGTGTGTGGGTTGATCTGCAGCAGGAGGAGATGAGGCGTGATCTGGCGAAGGCCACCATCAGTGGCAGTAGCAGCAGTGGGACTAAGGGAGTAAAGGAAGAGGAGGACGTGGCCCTTGCGTTGAAGGGGCAGCCAAAGCAGCGCAGAAGAAAGTAGGACATCTCGAAGATCAAGTGCTTCAAGTGTGGTGAGCTAGGCCACTACAACACTCAATGTCCTCTCAGAAAGGACAAAGAGGAGAAGCAGGATCAACAGGTTGCATCCGCTGATACCGACAGGTTGTCCTCCAAACTGGAGGAAGAGTTTGCCATGATCGTTGAGTTACCTCCAAGGGTGAGGTGGGTGTGAAAATTTCTAAATCTTTACAAACAAAAATCCTACTGCAATTACTGGTTTAACATCTCCTACTTGTTATTTCATTCAACAAATTATTTAATTTGATAAACAGTGATGTAAACACTACTGCAGACTACACTGACATACAGATCATAAACTGAAACAATAGATGAGACAAACACACAAGGGATAATGTTATTTTTGGACAACACATCCCTGGAAAAACCAAATGCATGAAAATCGGCACAACAGATAGAGGGTTTGTATTATTAAGCAAGCAGAATCTGAGTACAACAGGTTTCCTCTCACACCGGCTAACCTTACAGAGAAATCACGGCAGCAAGAAATACATACGAGTGTTTACATCGCTCCCCAAATCATAGTTGATCCAATGAGTGATTTGACACCCTCCTGCCAAAGACTACACAGTCCCTACACAATCTCTGTGTGGGCGTGCGTCTTGCCTCTAGAGGACTGCGTCACCCCTTCTGTTGGATCAATTTGCCGAGTGAAGTCTATCATTCAGCCCTCCCGGCTTAGAACCTTGCTTCCCCAACGAAATCTCGAACTACTGACAAATACTCTGCACAGCCACTGCAAAAGCCCCTCCTGGACTGCGTCAGCTCTACGTAAGCCCCTCCTGGGTTGCGTAGGCCTCTGCGCTGCCTTCCTTTCGCTCAAGTTACCTCTCTGCCATGTACTCTTTGGCTCGGAACTTACTCTCTGATCCAAATCTCTCCTTCTGCCCCTCTCACTGCAACAACTCACTTGTTTGATTCTCTCAGCAAACCATGCCCCAAAAAATCGAACTGACTGATCAACTTGATGTGTCTCCAACTGACCCTCAAGCCTCCTCTTATACTTTTCCTGTTGATGAATCAACGGCCGAGATTAAGTCCCTAATCAATGGCTAAGATTAAATTAGACTTGATCCTTGTCACTTAGAAGTTTCTCACCCATATTTTTATTAATATCCATTAATATTTTTATTTCCTTAAGTTTAGACTTAAGAACCCCATCAAAAATATTAATTATTTTAATAAAACACAATCTGGGTGGAATTTTACCAAACGATTTCTGGGTCTTGGAGATCTCATGTGTTCTATCCCCTCCACAAAATTTTGAAGCTAGAGCACATCGGATGCTACCCAAAATCAACACTCCCTCTTAGCAAGAAATGTGCTCTAGCAATGCTTCTCAACAGAAGTATCACACTGATCCACGGAATCGGTCCTCTGTGCAGCTGATGCTCGGCCTGTTGCCCTTCATCCACTACACTGCTGCAACCTGCACTGCTGCCCATGACACTGCCACTATTGCATCTATACTATGCTCCCTCTCAATATGTTGCATCATGTTGCCCATAGCACTGCCACTGCTAACAGCTGCATTGCAACTCAGTCGCTGAGAAGCAAGCAACTGAAAAAGTCACCCAAAAGCTGACATGTTGGTCAGTCTGGATACCCCATGATGTTGAAGCTACCTCTACTGCTAATCTGTGCTGACCCTCTGATGCTATTGCACTGTTGTTGTATCTTCTTTGTGCCTCCCGCACTGCTCAACACCCTACTACATTGCTTCAGATTTTGGCACTCTAGCTCTGCCACTATCGCTCCATCATCCCTCGCACCAACTTGTTATCGCTCCTCCGGATCTCCAAGGCTGAGGAAGAGTCTAGCTAAGGCAACCACAGACCAATCTTTTGACTTGGTAGCTAGCCCTACCAACCCGGAGAGGGCTCTCTCCAAAGAATCACAGCCAAGAGGGCTGGATGGATAAGGGTTTTAGGCTAGATATAGTAGCTCATGGTTTGTTTGATTTGATTTGGTTGGGGTAGTCACTAGATGAGTGAATTAGGCCAGAGAGTGAACTAGGTCAGGGCAAAAGAGAATCAAAATTGCAGACATCTGATGGGGAAAGGTAGGCAAGTTACTTTAACACCTTGTAGTATAGTAATGAAATGGTTTAGACTGGTGAGGTGCTAAAAAGAGCATGAAAATCATAAAAAAAAAAATTAAACTGAAGAAATAAAACAAATTATGATGATTTTCCAAAAACAGAGCATAGAAGATGTATTCTGCTTATCACACCGTGAAAATCAAACATATTTAGAAGTGAAATGGATCATGAAAGGTATAAAACATTCACACACATGTAGCTGAAGAAGAAACAGTATCAAAATACCATGCCACAGGAATCCCACCAAAATAACTGCAAATCATCCTATATATTCTATGCCAAAGTATAAAACACTAGTACAACATCCAATGGAGTCCAACCTGTAGAATAACGGAAAAATTACATGATATACTCCTCAAACCAACTCATCCTAGCCTCATGGGTCGAATCCATGAGAGGAGGAGCAGTTACAACAAAAACTGAACTGATAGCTAGAGTGTAGGGTGGTCAAAGTAACTCATCCCCTAACTTAAGTAAACCGATTCATTACAAGTCATGGAGGCTATTTACCTAATTTATTTACCCTAGGTAACAGTAAAAACATAATAGTTACATGAACCACATCAATTACATCAATAAACAATTGATTTCCCATAGGTAAAAATCAAATTTGGAGAGAAACGGTGAAAAACTAGGCCAACTATAAAACGCGCAACGCCGTGTTCAGACCCACTTTTCCCTGCCTTCCTAATGTCCAAATTTAGCCCGGGATAGCTCATTGGAAAGCTTATCCGATCTAGTTTTCAAAACTACCCTTGGTTTTAAAAATGGGCTTGATTTGACCCCCCCCCCCCCCCCCCCCCCCCCCCCACCCCCACCAAAAAAACTCTATTCTCCCAAGACTAGTCAAACACGCAACGCCTGGTCCAAAAATGAGGCAGAAACATGATTTTTTGGTGGTTTTTTGCCTTTTTCACCTACCGGTTTTGCATTCCAAGGGCTGGAAAGATGGTTTTCCTAGATGTCTTGGTCCTTCTGAATCCATTGGTGGCTTCCATTCCTCCAAAAAGTATCCCAAAAAGGTAGGCGCTGCACATTTGACCATGCAGCTGATTTGTAAAATTAATCTCTATTTGGTTGGAAACATACTTTGAAGCAAAACTGGCCCTATGTGTGGCAAATGATTTGTCCCTTGGAATGACTTCTTGAAAAATGATGGAAACATGATGTTTATGAGTTGGAATGGCCTCATACTTGCTGAAATGACCTCCCTTAGGCCTCCTCTGCTCAAATGTCTTTGATTCCATAGCCAACCCTAGCTCAGTCGGAGAGGAAATTAGGGTTTAGTACTTGTGGAAAATGATGATTTAGGCACCCTTGGGAAAAGACAACTCCCTTTGGCATTCACTTAACCTTTTGAAACTTTACCCTTTCACTTGACTGTTTCCTTTGACAAAATGATCTTTTGATGGTCTTTGAGAACTTTTTTGAATTTGACTTTGCTTTAATGAAGTTGGCATATAGAGATTGAGTTGGCAGCTTAGGAACAGTACTTATTACATATAGTGAACATAGAATTACATGATGAAATAAGCATTTCTCTTTACAAATCATCTTCACAGGGTGAAGAGATGTTATTTGATCACTCTTTACTTGTTGGTCTTCTGCAATGGAATGGAGTTTTATTGGAATCTTGGAAACCCTAATGACCTAATGGAACCTTGGAAACCCTAAAAGACCTAATGAGACCTTGAAGGACTGAATTTCAAGGTGACATCACTGATGTGATGGCATGATGTCATTAACTTTATGGAATGGATACTCAACAAGGTTGAAATGAGCCAGCAAGGGGTAAATTTCTAAAAGGAGTAAAGGAAACCCTAATTCAACCTTCAGTGACCAAATTTTTGCATGACGACCTAATGGAATGACAAAAATTTCAGAATGGGACCCTAATATGATATGAAAAGAAGATTTTTTATCATTGATGGCAATATGCAAACACTGACACTAACACCACTCACTCTCGTCATTCTGCTACTGTCATTAAAGGCTCTCGTAGCCGTATGTGATCTAAGAGTTTGGGCACCTCAAGGATCCCGCCCCATACTGTAGTCCTCCCAACTACAGCTCAATGTCACCCCACCTCTTCTCGAGAGGTGCATGAGCACTCATAGCGCAATCAACATCATCGCCCTCTTTGTCAGCTTACGCTGGAGCAGCCTTTTAGTCAGACTTCTCTTCCTTGCCCTTCTTCTGAGGGCACTAAGTAGCGAAATGTCCCAGTTCCCCACATCTGAAGCATCTGACTTTGGATATGTCTTTCTTTTTCCTCTTTTGTTGCCCTTGCTGTCCGCTGATGCGAGAGTTGCATCCTCCTCTTCCTCCTTGACTTTGATCCCTTTGCCGCTACTTCCTGCCTTAGTTAATCGTCTGATCTCTTCTTGTCAAAGCGCTGCCCACATCTCCTCCAATTGGGGAGAGAAGCCCTGCCCAAGATGCTCTAGACAAAGGTCTCCCAGTATTCAGTGACTGCAATAAGGGCAGTCTTGACCATGAACTCAGGATCTGGTGTAGACCCCAAGGACGTCAGCTGGTCTCGAATCCCTTGTAATCTGAGAAGGAAGGAATCGATTTCTTCTCCCTTCTGCATCTGGTACTGTCTTCGTTGATTCTCAAGCAACATCTTTCGTTGAACGGAAGTTCCCCCATATAAGGTGGTCAAGGCCTCCCACATTTGCCTTGTTGTGTCCTTTTCAGCAATATGTGGGACCACATGATCCTTGACCCCGTCCAAGATCATGCACTTCGCCTTTGCTTGAGCCTCCTCATATTTCTTGAGAGGATCAACATCGACCGGAACAGCAACCATCTTCAAGGCATAATCCTTGATGTGATTCTTGTCCAAGACTGCCAGGATCCTGACCTTCCAGATGACAAAGTTGGATGCTCCATCCAATTTGTCTTAATCCCTCAGTCCATTCACTGCCATCTCTGCTCAAATGAGTGTCGAATAGGTTCTCTTCTCCATCTTTCGTTGTTGCCCAACAAAACTTGGATCTGAATTTCTTTGGTGCAAGAAATCCTCTAAGAAACAAGTTCCCTACAGACTCCCTTTGAGTCCTGATTTCCTTCACGGAAATCCTTCTGCCAAACAATGTCGAATCACTCCTCTCCAATCCTCCTTCGCTGCTGGTCAGCAACCCGAACCTAGATTTCTTTGGCAAGAAATTTGTTAAGGCAGTGACTCCCTCTACCTCGGTTTTGTCTCCTCATACACTGTTATGCAACGACAGCAACATCGTCCCACCAGCACCACAGATCTAATCTGCACTACCCCTACTGCCCTAACAACTAACTGAACTGAGCCCCTCAAGCTTTGCGCTGCCTAGAGAGCTGACACAGTCACTGTGTGGGCTCCTCTTGGCTATTGCGTCGCCTCCTTTTAGCTCAAAAAGTTGATGCAGGCACTGTGTGAGCTTCTACGTCACTCCTTTTGCACTGTGTTACCCCTTCTGCTACTCCTTTGACTCTAAAACAACGTTGTCACTCGGGACAACTGCCACTCTGCAACAAATTTGTTGGATATTCTTGGTTGATGGCTTCAATGTCCTATGATCTGTAATCGCTACGATAGCATTTGAAAATTTATGAATCTTTACAAACAGAAATCCTACTGCAGTTACTAGTTTAACATCGCCTACTTGTTATTTCATTCAACAAATTATCTAATTTGATAAACAATGATGTAAACACTACTGCATACTACACTGACATACAGATCATAAATTGAAACAATAGATGAGACAAACACACAAGGGACAACGTATTTTTGGACAACAAGTCCCTGAAAAACCCAATGCAGGAAAACCAGTGCAGTAAATAGAGGGTTTGTATTATTAAGCAAGCAGAATCTAAGTACGCCAGGTTGCCTCTCACACCGGCTAACCTTATAGAGAAATCACGGCAGTAAGAAATACATACGAGGGTTTACCTCACTCCCCAAGCCACAGTTGATCCAATGAGTATTTGACACCCTCCTAGCAAACATTACACAGTCCCTACGCAATCACTGTGTGGGCCTACGTCTTGCCTCTAGTGGACTGCGTCACCCCTTATGTTGGATCGATTTGCCAAGTGAAGTCTGTCGTTCAGCCCTCCCGGCTTAGAACCTTGCTTCCCCAGCAAAATCTCAGACTACTGACGAATACTCTGCACTACCACTACAAGAGCCCCTCCTGGACTGTGTCAGCTCTGCGTGAGCCCCTCTTGGGCTGCATAGGCCTCTGCGCTACCTTCCTTTCGCTCAAGTTGCCTCTCTGCCATGTACTCTTTGGCTCGAAACTTACTCTCCGATCCAAATCTCTGCTTCCGTCCCTCTCACTGCAACAGATCACTTGTTCGATTCTCTCAACAAACCACACCCCAAAAAATCGAACTGACTGATCAACTTGGTGTGTCTCCAACTGACCCTCAAGCCTCCTCTTATAATTTTCCTATTGATGAATCAATGGCTGAGATTAAGTCCCTAATCAACGGCTAAGATTAAATTAGACATGATCCTCATCACTTAAAAGCTTCTCACCCATATGTTTATTAATACCCATTAATATTTTTATTTTCCTAAGTTTAGACTTAGGAACCCCATTAAAAATATTACTTATTTTGATGAAACACAATCCGAGTGGAATTTCACCAAACGATTTCTGGGTCTTGGAGATCTCATGTGTTCTAGCCCCTCCACAAAATTTCAGAGCTAGAGCACATCCGATGCTACCCAAAATCAACAGTGGGGTGATTTGGAGTTGTAGCCCCA
Organism: Pinus tabuliformis; assembly: GCA_031772625.1. Taxonomy (NCBI): domain Eukaryota; kingdom Viridiplantae; phylum Streptophyta; class Pinopsida; order Pinales; family Pinaceae; genus Pinus; species Pinus tabuliformis. Next base: position 835,337,230 of record CM062815.1, read on the forward strand.
GAGAGCTATAGGATGGAAGGATTCTTGAGGAGGTCCACCTCATGAATCAGTGCCTTGCTACAGGAGCCCATAGTCAGTAGTAGCAGGATGGATCAGTGGCAATTGGTGCAATTAGGTGCCAGAGTGACAGATGCAGTAGCTAGTAGTAGGTCAGAGACTGAGCAACGCAAAGCAGAGTTGGCAGCAATGTAGTTGGCAACAATCCAGTTGGCACAGTGCAGAGTCAGCAATAGCGTAGAGGCTTCAGTGGCAACGTAGAGGCTAGCATCAGTGAAAACTCGGACCATAGATGCATCATACTGACCACAGTTGGTTCAATTTTTTGGATGTTTTTTCGTTGCAGTTGTTGCAGTTGCAGTTGCAGCAATAGCAAATGGAGAAGGTTGCACTGCAAATGCAGTGTTGGCAACATCCCAGCAATGCCAGCAACATCATGGATGCAACAATCAGAGTTGCACAGTGGTTGGTGGGCAACAGCAGCCAAACATCAGCAGCACAGCTGGAGATGGTGCAGAGATAGAGTGATGCTTCACTGAGTTGAAGCACTAGAGCACATTCCTTGCTAAGAGGGAGTGTTGATTTATGTAGCATCGGATGTGCAATAAACTCAATAGTTTGCAAAGAGGCTAAGACACATGCATTCTCCAATACCCATAAATTGTTTGGGAAAATTCCACCTAGAGATGATTTAACTAAAATAATTAACGTTTTTAAATGGTTCCCTAAGTCTAAACTTAGGAAATCTGGTTAATTAAAGAATATTAATTAAATCTGGTGTGAATCTTCTAGAAGAAGACGAGGATCAACTCCCAGTTAATATTAGCCTTTGATTATGTTTTAATCTTGGTCGTTGGTGCTCCAACGAGAGATTATAAGAAGGAGTTGGATGGGCACTTGGAGAACACATCGAATGGGAGATCAGAGATCAAATTTCTGAAGAGAGCAGCGCAATAGTTGTCGGAGAGAAGTTCGAAGTGATTTCTTGTAGGGAGGGGCAGGGATAGATCGGATTGGACATTTCTCCTGATCCGAGAATACTCAGCAGAGGAGGCTGAGAGAGATCCGGGAGAGGGAGCATAGGCTAAAGCAGAGGCAGCACAGAGCCTTGAGGAGATCCGTATTTTTGTTGGAGAGGTCGATTTCTGAAGCTGAAAGCCAGGGTGTGAGACCGGGAGGACAGAATCGAAGTCTCAGAGGCAAATCGATCAGTAGAAGGGGTGACGCTGTCCCTAGAAGCTGTGACGTTGGGCCTACGCAGTGACTGCGCAGAGGCAGCAAGGGACAAGCCATTTTGTGGTTGGATTAGTCGAGATCGCCAGTGATAGTGTGAGGTATTTCTCACTAATCTTCTGTCAGTCATATTCTATGTACTAGATATCCAACAAGGCATCCAGAGATTGTATAACTACTGCTTAATAATTAAAACACTTAGTTGTTGCACCGGTTTTCCCGCATTGGGTTTTTCTAGGACATTTGTCAAAAAATAATTGTGTAGATGTGTGTGATGTTTATTTCTCTCCTGTGCAATGTTTAGTTTCCACGGTTTTATTTTGGTGTAGGCTACAGTGTATGTATTTCAATATTTGCCATAGAAAATTGCAAGTAACTTGTTCAATTAATTTAACAAATAGGTAAAATATAATCAGTTTGCTATAGTAGGAATTGGTTAACCAATTTTTCACACATGCATCCTAGACATAGGGAGTAAGTAGTACACGATGCGTCCATCTGTAGTGCTATGGTCTCTAACCACATTTCCCAACTCAATGGCCAAATGAGAGGTACTTCCCAAGAGTCCTAGACTGTAAGGGTAGGATGTATGTTGGGGCATCCGCAGGAGATGGTAAACGACTCATCCTGCTCATATGCCATAGGAGAAAGTGAACCACTCATCCTATGCATATATCATCAACCATACAGGAAGGTGAACCACTCACCCTATGCTCTCATATATCATCATGGGGTATCACAGGGGAAGGTGAACCACTCACCCTATACACAGCGTACCTATAGGGGAAGGTGAACCACTCACTCTATGATCACCCATAGCTCCAAGAAGTACCCCAGGCCCCCGGGAGCTCTTAGAGCTCAATGTTCAACTCAAGCAAAACCCTCATGGGAGGTCCTTCCACAACTCCAAGCCTCTCTTGGAAGGCTAAGAATTTGACCTTCCCCAAGGGCTTCATGAGGATGTCAACAACCTATTCATTAGTCCTGATGTATTGGAGCTTTATTCCTCCCTGTTGTACCATATCCCAAATAAAGTGGCACCTAATATCAATATGCCTAGACCAGTCGTGGAACACACGATTCTCTAAAAGGTGAATCCCATTTTTGTTGTGACAGTAGATAATGGTGATATCCAACACAAGCTCAAATAGCTCACTAAAGAGATTCCCCAATCAAATAGCTTCACAACAATCCATACCAGCTACAATATATTCGACCTCGACGGTGCTTAGAGCAATTGATTTCGACTTCCTGCTCATCCAATAAATTGAAGCAGATCCCAAAGAGAAGCAACATCCTGACGTGCTCTTTCTATCCACCACACTACCAGCCTAGTGAGCATCAGAATATCCATGTAGCCTCAAATTCCCAGAAATGTATTGTGAAAATTTCTGAATCTACACGTCAGAAATCCTACTGCAATCACTGGTTTATCATCTCCTACTTGTTCTTTATATTCAACAAGTTATTTAATTACTTAAACAGCGATGAAAAACACTATTGCAGCCTACACATACATACAGATCATCAACTGAAATACACTGAAACAATCACACAAGGGACACCGTTATTTTTGGATAATTGTCCCCAGAAAAACCCAATGCAGGAAAACCGGTGCAGCATATAGAGGATTTGTATTATTAAGCAGATTTATGAATACAACTAGGGTGACAAATCTGGTCACCCAACAGAGAATAAACCTGGCAGAGGTACCGCTATCTGGAGACAGATATTTTGGCAATCCAACAACTGGATGATCAAACCCCACAGATGACAACTATTGTTCCCAATGCTGGGCAGCGATGGTTGCTCCAAGCTCTACGTTGGAACTGCGTCACCTCCTCTAGGAGCTGCATCACCCTCCTAGTGAGCCTCCCTTGCTCAAGAGTCGATATGTTGAACTGTTTCTCTCTCTATCCCACAAAAAACCCTAGCATTGCCTCTAGGGAACTGCGTCAGCCCCTCTAGCTTCTGCACTGTCTCTCCTGCTATTACTCTGCCTCTCTGTTATGTATCCTCGGCCTTCGACTAAAGTCCCTCTACCAAACTGCCCCTCACTGCAACTCAGATCACTTAGCTCGACTTTTTCAGCAAACCACGCCCTAGAAAAAGTGAACTCTTTGATCTCTTGGTGTATCTCCAACTGACCCTCAAGCCTCCTATTATACTTTTCATGTTGATGAATCAACGGCCGAGATTAAGTTTCTAATCAACAGCTAAGATTAAAACAGATTTGATCCTCGTCACTTAGAACATTCTCACCCATATTTTTATTAATACACGTTAATATTTTTATTTTCTAAGTTTAGGCTTAGGAACCTATTGACCACTAAATGTCAACGACCCATAGCAGTAGACCCCCTATTTTCGCAAAAGGAATAGCGCCTGATCAATGTGTTTGTGCCGTCAACTATCATCATCAGTGTCACTTCCAAGATGTTATGTAAACCCTTTCTAAATGTGTATAATGTAAATAATCTCAGCAAATCCGTGTCATGTATGTAACAACCTAGGTAAACCTACTTTTCTAGTGACGATCTCCATTTTGGGAGGTTTTTGTCTCACCGATCCATTCTCAGATGGTCGGCAAAGTTTTCCTCCAGTCTTTCCCCAAAGCTGGAATGGATTTTGTCGCTAAGATCTTAAGCAAGTCCTAGTGTTCTAGATCGAGTCTATGTAAAAGTAATTTAGGAATAATCCTAACTATTTGGTTAAATTATTTTATTACAAATTGCTTGGTCTGCTTGATTATACTTGTGTCGCAGAAATGGGTGGTCTGTGAGGGTCTATTACAAATGGGTTTTCCCCTTTATAATTTAAAAAATATGAAAATCATGATGTAAAGTGTCTTGAGGGTTGGAAAAATAATTTATCTCCTATTAGGTTAATTAATTAAATTTTTTGGCCAAAAATTAGTTAAAATCATAAGCCAGAAATTTAATTAATTCTAGGTCCTATGTTGGGTCCCTATAATACTAGTGATTACCCCATTACTATTGTAGTTATACCCCTTATTTATATTGTTGTGCCCCTATTACCCCCATATTGTTATTTCTGTGCCCCATAGAATCCCTCTATTGTTATTTTTGTGGCTTTATATTATTATTGTTAAGTCGGCTGGATTATATTGTGACTCCTTAGACTCCTATATATAGACAGGAGGTTTTGTCATTTGTATCATCCAAGAATTGTTCATTTATGTAATGTAAAGGAGGTTGCCCCCTCGAAGAGGCTGAATTCTAATGCGTTGATCTATCTTTTCTTGAGTTGGTTTCATAACATTTGGTATCAGAGCTTTGGATTCTAGGGTTTTGCTGCTCCAAACAGGTCATCGTGGCATTTTCACTATAACTTTTTTTCTGTGATGTTTCAGAAGTCGCAAAAAAAACCCATTTGAAAAGAAATCGCGCTGAATCTTGGGTCCGAATTTCAGAGCTTTTCACGCGATATTTGCGGAGATATGATCTGAGGAAGTTGATCTTTTTGCAGACTCCTGAATTACATTCAAAACAGGTGACCTGGGGAAAATCGTCATAACTTTCTCTCTGGGGATCGGATTGAAATTTCGTAAGAAGGTACAGAAAGAGGACGGACTGTAGTTTCTTGTATGCAAGTTTCAGATCCAAAGGTCAAAACAGTGACTCGTGGCACGTCGTACAAGTTCGCTCTACTGAACTAGTCTATAAGCAAGTCACTGTGGGAGATTTCACATAACTCTTCCTTGGAGAATCCAATTTGGGTCGGACTTGTGGCATTGGAAATAGGACACAGAGGGCTACTACAGCTCACAAATTCAGAACTAGATGATTGGAAAGTACAAAGATACATCAGAAGCAATATCGAGCTCCTACAAAGTGAAAAAAGGTGTGTAGATTTTCTAAAATTTTTGCTTAAGCTTGGTTTGAAAATTTATTTTGAAAGAATTCAAAGGGCATAGTAGAGCATTATTATCGGTAACTGATGCCCCGAGGAAAGAAAATGCAAACACCTAGTAAGGAACCTGAAAGCTCTAGCATGACTCATGAAGAAGAACAAGAAATGCAACATGATATATCAAAATTACAAGACCAAGTGCAACAACTGTCCCTTGCACAAAAAGGAACAAAATCTAAGATGGATGGTTTAAAGAAAGATGTAGAAGCTAAGGTGGATGATTTAAAGAAAGGTGTAGAAGCTAAGATGCACTGTTTAAAGAAAGGGATAGAAGCTAAGATGATTGACGTGGAAGCTAAGATGGATGATTTGAAGATAGATTTGAAGACAGACATGGACGAATTGAAGATAAATATGAATAAGTTGCTACAAGAAATGGTCCCTAAGGGTGAAAGGGTACTAAAGGAAACTCATGATGAGAACAAAAGAAATGTTAATCATGATTCCATAGACGCTAATGTTGGATCGAAGACTCACCATATTCCAAAAATCGATATGAGGAAGTTTGATGGCAAGGATCCCGCCACATGGATATTACAGATGGAGCAATTCTTCGATCTCAATAATGTGCAAAACGCACAAAAGGTACGTATGGCAACTGTATATTTGGAACCAAATCAGTTTGTATGGTATCAATGGCTTTGTTCTCGTAAACAATTTATCACTTGGGCAATTTTTACGGAAGAATTGATAGCACATTATGAGGATACAAAAAGCAACACTTTTTTTACCAATTGATAAGTCTCAAACAAAAGGGTTCAATAATGGAGCACATTGAGGAGTTCCAAAAATTGAACATAAGGGTAAAAGATATTCCAGAGGAGCATAGGATTGATGTGTTCATAGGGTCTTTAAAGGATAATATCCAACATGATGTTCGCCTTTGGGAACCTGATTCATTAGAGAAGGCATTCAGGTTAGCAAAAAAAATGGAAAGCAAAATTATGGCAACTAGGAAGCATACCACTCACAACTATAAAGACGGAAGTGTTGTTGCCCCTAGTCTTCCACAACCTACAAGGTTGACACCACAACAATTGGAAGAAAAAAGAGCAAAAGGGCTTTGTTACAATTGTGATAGCAAATACACAAAAGGTCATAAGTGTGCTGAGAAGAAATTATTCTACATAGATTGTAAAGAGGAAGAAGAAAAGGAGCAAGAAAGGTCAAAAGAAGAGGATATACTCCAGGAACAAAGCCTAGATGAAGAACAAATAAATCCGACCATATCTTGTAATGCATTGGCGGGAATTACCACTCCTCAAACCATCAAGATAGAAGGACAAATCAAGAAGAAAAAGGTAATAGTGTTGATTGATTCAGGAAGCACCCACAATTTTATTCATTGTAGGGTAGCAAAAGAATTGAATTGCTTCCTATATCCAGCACCAGAGTGTCAAGTGATGATTGCAAATGGAGGAACAATAAATTGCTCTGGAAAGTGCCATAATATCAAGCTATCCATGGGAGAATATGTATTGACTAGCCCAATGCTTTCCATTCCAATGGAGGTGCTGATGTTGTACTAGGAGTCCAATGGCTACAATCCTTGGGTACAATAGCTTTTAATTTTCAAGAACTTTTCATCAAATTTTCTACAGAAGGAAAGGAAGTTGAATTAAGGGGTATTGCAGGGAAACCAGGAAAGATAATCAGCTCTAATGGCATGACAAAGCTTCTAAAAAAGGAGCAAAGAGGTGTAATTGCACAATTATGTTCGCTAGATGTTTCCACATTGGAATCATCTATTTCTCCAGATCTCCAAAAAGTCCTGGACAATCATTCCAAGGTATTTGAGACTCCCAAAGGTCTCCCACCTATGCGTGATCATGATCATGCTATTCATCTGATTCCAGGAAGTGTTCCTCCAAACATCAGGCCGTACAGATATCCCTATGTCCAAAAAAGTGAAATTGAACGTATGGTTGCAGAAATGCTAGAGGCTGGTATAATTCAACCAAGTCAAAGTTCTTTCTCAGCTCCAGTAGTATTGGTGCACAAGAAGGATGGATCATGGCGCATGTGTCCAGATTATAGGGAGCTCAACAAGCTCACTATTAAAGATAAGTTCCCCATTCCTGTCATTGATGAATTACTGGATGAATTGCATGGATCAATTTACTTCACCAAGTTGGATCTTCGTTCGGGATATCATCAAATCAGAATGAAGATTGAAGACATTCCGAAAACAGCATTTAGAACTCATGAGGGTCATTATGAATTTTTGGTCATGCCTTTTGGCCTTACCAATGCACCTTCAACATTTCAAGGTTTGATGAATTCAATTTTCAAACCATTCCTTAGAAAATTTGTGTTAGTATTTTTTGATGATATACTAATCTACAGCAAGTCTTGGAAGGATCATGTTGAACATGTTGACAGGGTGCTACAACTATTGGAGGAGAAACAATTATATGCAAAAAGATCCAAATGTTTCTTTGGAGTCCAGGAGGTGGAATATTTGGGTCATATTGTATCTCATGAAGGAGTTAAGGTAGACCCTAGCAAAATTAAAGCCATTAAGGAATGGAAAATCCCCACATCCATAAAGCATCTGCAAGGATTTCTTGGGTTGACAGGGTATTATCGCAAGTTTGTTAAGAATTATGGGAGAATAGCAGCACCTCTAACAACATTATTGAAGAAATATTCATTTTCATGGACTCCGAAAGAAACAAAGGCTTTTGAACATCTTAAAGAGGCAATGTGCCAAGCACCGGTCTTAGCTACACCGGACTTCACAAAAACCTTTATTGTGGAATGTGATGCTTCAGGAAATGGAATTGGTGCTGTTCTAATGCAAGATGAAAGACCCATTGCTTTTGAAAGTCGTCCAATCAAGGGAAAGTTTTTAAGCAAAGCTATTTATGAGAAGGAAATGTTGGCAATACTCCATGCACTTAAGAAATGGTGACCCTACCTAATGGGAAGACACTTCAAGGTAAAAACGGATCATGATAGCCTTAAATACTTTTTAGAACAAAGATTATCCTCTGAAGAGCAACAAAAGTGGGTCACAAAGATGTTGGTTATGACTTTGAAATCATCTACAAAAAAGGGAAGCAAAATGTGGTGGCAGATGCACTCTCAAGAAAGGATGAGGATGTGGAAGCATTGTTGTGTGCCATTTCTATTATCCAACCAGATTGGATAAACGAAGCAAGGGAGGAATGGAAGAATGACGAAGAAGTGTGGGCACTTATTCGAAAGCTACAACAAGATTCCAGTACTTCTGATACATTTAGCTGGCAAAATGATTCGTTATGGTACAAAGATCGCTTATACCTCTGTAAGAATTCCCAGCTAAAACAAAAGATTCTTATGGAATTGCACACTTCTCCCTTAGGAGGGCACTCAGGATTTTTAAAAACTTACCACAGGGTTAAGAAGGAATTTTTTTGGGATGGCCTTAAATTAGATATTCAAAAGTTTGTGGCGGAATGTTTGGTTTGCCAACAAAATAAAGTTGAAACAATTAAGACACCGGGTCTATTACAACCTTTATCCATTCCAAGCCAACGTTGGGAGGAGGTTTCAATGGATTTTATCACAGGTTTACCCAAGTCTGAGGGAAAGAGTGTCATCATGGTGGTAGTTGACAGACTTACCAAGTATGCACACTTTTGTGCATTATCACATCCATTTAAAGCCAGTACAGTTTCTACTGCATTTATGGAAACAGTTCAAAAGCTACATGGAAACCCAAAGATTATTGTAAGTGATAGAGATCCCATTTTCACTGGAAATTTTTGGACAGAATTATTTTCTTGTCTTGGTACTCAGTTAGCTCATAGCTCATCTTATCATCCTCAATCTGATGGGCAAACTGAGATAGTAAACAAATGTTTGGAAGGATATCTTCGTTGCTTTGTATCTGATAAACAGACACAATGGGTCAAATGGTTGCCTCTGGCTGAATGGTGGTATAACACTTCCTTCCATACAACAACAAAAATGACCCCATTTATGGCACTTTATGGGTATCAACCACCATCCATCACATCATATTTAAGAGAAAATTCTAAGGTTCAGGCAGTGGAACATCACATCGAACATCAACAACAAGTCCTCCAACTCTTAAAGGATAACCTCGTGTTGGCACGAAATAGAATGAAACAACAGGCAGATCAACATCACAGTGAAAGAAGTTTTGATGTAGGTGATTGGGTATTCCTACGGCTACAACCATATAAGCAAATGTCCCTAAAGCAAGCTAATAAGGATAATAAATTATCACCAAAGTATTATGGTCCGTACAAGGTGTTGCAAAAGATTGGTACTATGGCATACAAATTGGAGCTTCCTGCAGCTTCTCGATTGCACCCAGTTTTCCATGTTTCATGTTTAAAGAAGGTTATAGGCGACAAGCTCCCAATTCAAACAATATTGCCAGAACTTGACGAGGAAGGAAAAATTATATTGGAACCGGAAGCAGTCACAGAAACAAGAACTCGAAAGCTACGAAATCGATCAATTTCAAAGTATCTTATCAAGTGGAAGAACTTATCCGCTGAAGATTCCACATGGGAGGATGAGAATTTTATGCAGAAGTATCCAGAACTACTCAAGCGTTGAGGACAACACTTTTTTGAAGGAGAGGGGCATGTTGGGTCTCTATAATACTAGTGATTACCCCATTACTATTGTAGTTATACCCCTTATTTATATTGTTGTGCCCCTATTACCCCCATATTGTTATTTATGTGCCCCATAGAATCCCTCTATTGTTATTTTTGTGACTTTATATTATTATTGTTAGGTCGGCTGGATTATATTGTGACTCCTTAGACTCCTATATATAGACAGGAGGTTTTGTCATTTGTATCATCCAAGAATTGTTCATTTATGTAATGTAAAGGAGGTTGCCCCCTCGAAGAGGCTGAATTCTAATGCGTTGATCTATCTTTTCTATCTTTCCTTGAGCTGGTTTCATAACATCCTAGGTAAATTTAAATTCTCCAAAGGAAAAATTCGTCACTCCTTAAAATTTAAATTTTAAAAAGTTCCGAGACTAAGGTAAATTAATTATTCTGCTAGATTTTAAGCCTTTGATCCCTAGGGATTAAGTCAAAGTCAAATTTTTGGGGAAATTAACTCAAAAAAATATTTTTGAGTTAATTAAAATGCATTTAATCGGAAAATTCGAATTTCCCCAAATATTTAAATATTTTGACGGATGAGATTAAAAGGAATTTTAATCCTCGTCAACAATCGAGATTGTTTTGATAAGGATCATTCAAACTAGCCATTGGAGGATTTATCTTTAAATAGGAAGTCATTCGTCAGTCAATTGATCCAACCTTTGAGTCATGTGCTTAGCGAAAAGCTGATGTAATTTTTTTCCTGGATAATAAAGAAAGACTTTGGGGTTAAATTTTGCTAGTATTACTCTTTATTGAAATACTATAAGATGTGTTGTTTTCATGCATAACTTTTTTTTAGCCATTGATGATAGCTTCTAAAGAGTGATTTGAGTACAGGTATTTTGCTCAGTCGTTGGGGTTTAAATGATAATTTGAATTTTGAATGTAATAGCAAGTATCTCTATTTGTCTGAATTTTATTCTCATTTTCTCCACTGCCCAATTTCGTGGTTAACCTTGTATCCTAGTCCCATGGAATCTCCTTTACTGGCCATTAGCTTTAGGGTTCACATTTCATGGGAAATCTTGATTTTGGTTGCGTTGTCCCAACACCATATACATCATTCTCTTCCGCTCATTTTAACCCCATTCATCAGTTTTCCCATTCAGGTCCGTTACCCACCACTTTGTGGGTAATATCCCTAGGAGAAAAAATTTCTCCATGATGGTCTTTAGCCAACAGCCCCTAGCAGCCACCAACTAGCTCATTGTGCCATTTCTCCGCCATCTGAGCCAGCCATGTGATCTCTCACCCATCTGTCATGATCGTATGTTTGAAGGTGGGCCTCCCAAACCTAAAGGTATGCCTTTTCATTTGGTGATTGAGTATTTTAGTTTACTTATCATGGAAACTCTTGGGCATTGATTAGTGCGGGGATTCAGCGAAAAGAGTGGACTAGGTCTGTGCTCTTATCCCCTAGGTCTCTTTTGGATGTTAACCTTGGACCCTATTAGAAAATTAGAAAGGCAGATTGATTTTCTTATTCTTGATAATTATTTGTGGTGTTTTTGATTTGTTATTACGTTTCTTTATATTTTCTTTTTTTTAGTTCATCAAGAAATTACCAAAGAATAGCACATAAAACAATGGACACCAGATGTAGGCTCACAGCCAAGGCAAAACCCCTCTAGGGGGAAACCCAGTCAATAATTCTTCCTTCAATAGTTTTCCGAAGATATTCCAAGACTCTTGACCTTGACATAAATTATCCTCCACACTAAGTCAGACTTCTTCCTTACTTGCAAATGATCCTTCTTGACCTAGCAGCAGCACCAGTAGTGGCAGCACTTTCGTCAACCCAGCAACTTCGACCTTGCCTTAGAGACTTCAATCTTCACTGAAAGACTTTGATCTTCACTCTGGACATTCGATATTGGTCTAGTACAGCGTCTTGAGGTGGCAACATGACACGGCAACTGGCTACGACATCAACACAGCGACTTCGATCTTCCGCACTAGGGCACGAGAGAGAGAGATAGTTGCACCAAAGGTTCGATTTTCCCTTTCTTCTTCTCCTAGACCAAACTCGCACTTCCTTCTCCTCCTTCTATTTCGTACTTATTTCGGCTTCAAGTGATATCGAACTTGCTTGTGAGAGAGAGTTCTCCAAATGGAATTCGAACTACTTCATTTACAGCCCTTTGGTGAGGTCGAATAGCCCTCCTTGAGGCCGACTTGATCATCTTAAGGCTGACTTGGTGTGGAGACAACATGTTAATTTTAGGTATGTTCTACGCTGAGTGTAATTTACTTCAATTTTTCACATTAACTCAATATCAATTCCAGATTAGCAATCACATTTAACATGATAGTAAAATGCAGATAAAACAGAAACATAAATCGTAGAAGACAAGCCAAGACAAGAGGACAGAAACTGTAGCGCTAGCCAGGGACAAACCCCAATGTGGGGAAACCCTTGATCCATTCTTCTGATATGTTCTTCAATAGTTAAGCAGAGAGAGAGATAGTACATATACATCAGAAGTCAGTATCTTGACTTATCAAAATAAGGGCATAGATCTTCTCTAAGAATATAGCATATGAGGTAGCTAATCTGAGCTAAGTTGAAGGCATACTGCTTCCACCGATCCAAGGTGGCTCCATCACCATGTTGCACCTCACTGTGTTGCACCTCACTGTGCTACACCCAATCATCATGTTGGACGTCATTACCATGCTGCACACATCATACTGTTGCACCTTATCATCATGTTGCATCATCAAGTTGTACCTTATTGTGCCCATCATGTTGCATCTCATTGTAGCATTCATTAAGTTGTACCTTACTGTGTCCATCTTGCTACATCTCATTGTAGCATTCTTTATCACAGTGTTGCACTTTGATACAGGTGTGCTGCACACATCATGCTACATTAGTTCACTGTAAAGATCTCTATTTGCTGCATTGAATGGTATTCTAACAACAGATAGGGCAGCCTTCGTCATGGACTGATTGGAGCATCAAGACAATCCTAATCTAACAACCCTCCTAAACAAAACACAGTTTTCATTCATGTTTGCATGTTGTTGTTTGCCACTGACCTGGTTAGGGCACTTACATAGCCCTAAACATACTCCACAGTTAACCAACCAACCATAGAGAATACCGATCATTATATGCACAAGTTGCTCCACAAACCACCTAGGTTCGTCCTTCTTCAATGCGGCTGCCACTACACTTGCTCGGCCCTGTCTAGGGCATCATTCTGCCCACAAGAACACTTCAAAAACCCTCAACAAGGCTCCCATACCTTCACTGCTGCTACAGGAATATGCAGCCTTGTTTTGGAGGGCCTAATACATATCTCAGCGTCCAAAACAAGCCTCCCTTCCTGCCTATAATTACCGAAGGAAACTCGACCTGTTTACCTCTGGGGTTTCTTTTATTTCTGCCCAGAATTTTCCACCATGACCTCGGCCTCCTGCTTGTAGTAACCCAGCTCCCAAACAGTCTAGAAGGAGGCATAAACTATGCCTTCCTTCACCTTCGTTGGGCTCCTCTCTTCTATGGCCAAAACAAATCTCTTTATGCACCATAGATCTTGTCATAAGTCTGCGGCTAGGGCACATTGTGACAACTGACATAGGGCTTCATAGATCAACATTGTAGGTCTTTGCATTTAGGGCATCTCCATGACTGTGTTTTAGGGCATCATCTCCATTACTGCGTTTTAGGGCATCATCTCCATTAGGGCAGCATTGTCTTCTTAAGATCTCTCCTTCCACCAAAACCGAAGAAAAGTGGAGAGGAAGAGATCACAAGAAGTGTGTGTATAAATGACCTTCAAGGCACCTCTATTTATACTAAAACGTTGAGCACAAGTGGGGGCAATTTGGTTGCTGGCCGACCTTGACAAATTGTCCCATAACACAAATAAATTCATATCTCCATGAATACTTATCAGAATCGAATGATCTTTAGATCAATCCTACACCTCTCGATGAGAGGAATGCAAGAAAAATATCAGTTGCCATAAATAAGATGACCCATATGGATAAATGTGACTTGTGATTTATTGTTAAGTCATTCAAATTACATAATGGAGGTCATGAGTTCAAATCTTGTAAGGATTGGTATTTGTTAATTATTCTTCAATTTAGCCCCAAGAGTTAGCTCAATCGGTCAAATCAAGTGCCTCGCCAAGGGAGGTCACAGGGTCGAATCCCGAAAACTCTTGGGGTTAGGTCAGTAAATAGGCCGAGGGGTGTTGATGCCTTCGGGTGCGTCCACTCAGTGTTGAACAACCCTGGATGTAGCGGCTACCCATTGACCCGGGTATCCATGAACCAGAAGTGAAGAAAAAAAAAGATGACCCACATGGAGTTTGGTCCTAGTTGCCAATTTTAACACAACAAAATTCATATTTGACTCAATACTTAACCTTTTTACATGATTCAAAAGCCCAAGAAGGGTCTCTTTAAAAGTACAATGACTCTATTGACTCAATAAATCCTAGAAGTCCTCAATGGGGACTTTGACCTAAAACATGATGACCCCAGCATGAAACCCATGCTTTAATAAGTCATAATAATAATTATTAACTGTTAGAACTTTTGGATGCGCGTTTGAGCCCCGGAGTCCCGTCCATGGCTCCCTCTTGATCTTCCCCCGCGGGCCTGTGCCTGGCAGCGCTGCTGCTCGGCGGCGCCTGTCCTTTGCCCAGGGCCTCCTGCCCTCTCTCAGCTCGGGGCCTCTGCCCTCCTTCCCCCTTTTTTTCCGGGGCCTCTGCCTCGTCTGCCAGCTGATCCCCCCTCCTCTGAGCGTCTGCGCCTGGCAGCGCTGCTTCTAGGCTTCTCCCCCCCTGGGCGCCTCCGCAGGAGAGCCAGAGGTGCAGAAGCATCGCCTACAATGGATCCACCTCATAAGGAACACGAGGATCTCGAAAAGTCCTTTGCCTCACTTATTCCAGAGAACTCTTCAGAAAGAATCAGACCTACAGCAACAAGATTCATCAAAAAGCTAGACGAAATACCGGAAGTCTCGCTCCCTCCCGCCCTCCCGAGGAGAGCTGCAGTAGCCTTAGCTGACCGGGGCCTGGTTGGCCAGTTTACCGGACTATGGCCCTCTCCTCGCACGGTTCAACGATGGGTAGAAAGGAACTGGAACTCGATGGTTCAAGGAAAGATAGCAATAAGGTTCTGTGGAAGAGGGTTTTTCACTTTCCTCTTCGAAACAACGGAGGATCGGAACCTCATTTTCAGAAATGGCCCTTACTTCATGGACACTAGAGACCTCTATTTGAACAGATGGACCCCTGACTTTGACCCAGAGATGGATGTCCCTAATGTTGTTCCTGTTTGGGTCCGTCTCCCGCACCTGCCGCTCCACTGCTGGGGAGACGAATCTGTAAAAGCCATTGGAAATGCAGTGGGAAAATATATCGATAGATCGGAACCAAAAGAGAACATGCATGCATGCGCAAGGATCTGTGTGGAAGTTGCTCTGGGAAAGGGTCTGCCAGAAGCAATCAAGCTCAAAGTCGACCAGTGGACGCACATACAGCAAGTGGACTACGAGCAACTACCGTTCAAGTGCAAGGTATGTCATGAATATGGGCATTTTGCAAACAGATGTACTAAATCTAAGTTAAATGTATCTGAAACTAATAATGAAGCTCCGGAAGAAGCATGGGAAACAGTCAAGAAAAAGAAATCAAACCCTCCTCCATCAAGTATCTCTAAACCCCCTCCAGAAACCCCTCCCTCCCCTTCTCATCCCTCCGGATCTGGCCCTCCTTTCCTCTCATCCTCCAATCCTTTCGAAACTCTGTCCACTGAAGAACCCCCTTCCCCCCCTCCTTCACCAAGAGCCCCCATTGTTACTCCTGAATCTCCTCACCCAACCTCTCCTCCTCCAACGGCAGAAAGAATCCTAACAAGGAACAAGTCTAAGGAAACTAGCTCTTCCATCGACCCTCCAAGAAAAGTTGGAAGAAAATCCAACAAAGAAATAAGGGATGAGACAGCTGCTAAAGAGATGGCCACAGGGACCCAACAGCCAATGGATACATTCCTAGACAAGTCTAAAGGAAGCGGGGAGAGAACGAAAGAGAAAGGCGGGGCCCACACAAAACATAAATGATGAATCTGGTCTCTTGGAATTGTAGGGGGATGGGCTCCTCCCTTAAAGTAAATGCAGTCCGAGACCTACTAAAATCAGAACATCCGGACATCCTCCTTCTCCAGGAGACCAAAATCACCGAGCAGGAATTTCAAAGCAGTTTGAAAAAAAGCAACATATATGAGGGAACCGCAGTAAGTGCAGCAGGAGCCTCAGGAGGCTTAGGGACGCTCTGGGATAAGAACAAATGGAAGCTCAAAGACTACAGGCAAAGCAGATGGTGGATCAGAACAGACATACAAAACATAGCATCAACAGAAGAATACACCATTTACAATGTGTACGCCCCCCCTCACTACAGAGAAAAAGCCATTTGTTGGGAGTCAATCTCATCTGATCTAATGGACGCCCAAAGAATAAACATCTGCTTGGGAGGTGATATGAATCTAATCAGAAATGCAGAAGAAAAGATAGGAGGGAATTTCTTGGCAGATCCCTCAAGAGATGCCCTTGAAGAAATCATACAAGCTCATAATCTGGTGGACATACAGCCTCAGAATGGGCGCTTCACATGGTCAAATAAGCGAACAGGAAGGAACAACATAAAAGAAAGGCTGGATCGTATTCTGGTTCAAGAGACAATAGTGGCTAATTTCACAAGCATCCAAAGCTCCATCATTCAAGGGTATATCTCAGATCATAAACCAGTGGCACTGAAAATGGATAAGGGGAAGAATATGGGTCCGCTCCCGTTTAAATACAACAGAGCCTGGGACAAAAGCGAGGACTTCAAACCTCTGATAAAAGCGCAGTGGGCAACTGAAATATTAGGCTCCCCTCACTTCATATGGGAAACCAAGCTCAAGCTCCTTCGGATTGCCATTAAAAATTGGGCAAGAGACAAGGCAAAAGAAGAAAGTAAAAAGAAATCTGAACTCCAAGTAAAACTAACACAGTGGAATCTAGAAAAGGAAACCAGACAAGAAACGGAGGAAGATCAAGCAAAAGAAAACGAATTGTACAAGGAGTTGTACAATCAGAATAGAAGAGAGGAAGAGGAGCAAAGGCAAAAATCAAGATGCCTTTGGCTCAAATCGGGAGACCGAAACACATCCTTTTTCCATAACAGTCTGAAACTAAGAAGAGCTGGAAACAATATCGAAAAAATAACAGTGGAAGGTAAAGAGATAAAAGATCAAGAGGAGATTAGGGAGGCAGCAACTCAGCACTTCCAAAACCTCTTAACCGCTGATCCGCATCACATGCTCAATCTGGATTTCTTCAAAAATTTGAAAAACAAAATCTCAGAAGACCAGAACGCTGAACTGGACAAAGAGCTCACGGTTGAAGAAATCGAAGGGTCAATATACAGTATGGCCTCGGACAAGGCTCCGGGGCCCGATGGCTTCACAGTGGACTTTTATAAGACTCATTGGGATATCATAAAGAAGGACTACATCAGGGTGGCAAAAAACTTCTTCGCTAAATGCAAAATGGGCAGTGGTATGAAATCCTCCCATCTGGCCCTTATTCCCAAAGACCCTAATCCCCAATCCTTTGATAGATTCCGCCCCATATCCCTTTGTAATGTCTCCTACAAGATCATAACCAAGATCCTAGCAAACAGACTTAAAAATCTGCTCCCCTCCCTCATCTCAGAGAACCAAGGCGGCTTCGTTCCTAGGAGGCAAATATCTGATAATGTCATCCTTATCCAGGAGGCTATTCAGAGCAGCATGTCAAGAAACGAAAGGGGTATGATCATTAAGCTTGACATGGCAAATGCATTTGACCGGGTTAATCATGCATTCCTTCAGGCAGTTCTAAAGGAATTCGGGATATCTGAGCTCTTCATCAACAAGGTCATGGAATGCATATCAGACAATTGGACAGCCCCCCTTATAAACGGCAGGCCCAGCAAAGCTTTCAAAAGCACGAGAGGATTGAGACAGGGGTGCCCTCTTTCCCCCTTCCTCTATATTATCATGGCGGAAACTCTCAGCTTACAGCTGGAGAATATGCGAAGGACAAAGGAAATAACAGGGGTTGAAATAGCAAGAGGTGTCAAAGGGATCAACCACTCCCTTTTTGCAGATGACACTTTATTAATAGGAGGTGCCTCAAGTCTCATGGCCCGGAGATTCAAAAAAGCTCTAGACCTTTTTCTGCAAGCCTCTGGAGGCAAGCTAAACAACCACAAATGCATGATTTACACTTGGAACGTCCCCAGACATATAATTCAGAGAATTTCCACAATAATGGAAATCCCGGCTCAAAGGAATTGGACTTACTTTATGTACCTAGGGCTACCTTTAGCAAAAGAAACATTAAAATCAGAGATCTGGGTCAAGCTGATCGAAAAATTGAGAGGCAAACTTCAAAGCTGGGGAGTGTACTGGCTAAACTTGGCGGGCAGAACAATACTAATCAAAGCCATTCTCACAGCTCTCCCAATATATCAATTTGCAACCACTCTAGCCCCGGCTAGCATCCACAAACACATGGAGCTGATAATCAGAGGTTTCCTGTGGCAAGGAGGAAAGCAAAATACAAAAAAGTTTAGTCTGGTAAAGTGGGACAAGGTCACTCTTCCCCTAGAGAAGGGTGGACTCGGAATCAGAATACCAAGACTAGCAAACATGGCCATGGGCTTCAAACTAATTTGGCGAATTCTCAATGAAAGAGGAACCTGGTGGACAGAAGCCATTAAGAAGAAGTACCTGAGCGGGGTCAATAGCAACATCCTCACTGAAACCATCATTGATAGGCAGGGCACGCCTATGTGGAAACTGATTAAAAAAATGCTCCCTCAATTTAAATCCTATATATCCAGGGTACCGGGTAATGGCAAGGAGATTAATATTTGGAAGGACAGGATAATGGGGTCAAATGAAAGGGAATCCCTCCTCAAATTCAGGCCCCTCCAGAGGTGGATGACTGAGGCAAAACTCAAAACCCTCTTCGATATCTCTCTATGGGAGAACAACTCTTGGATAGGGTGGAGATCCTTTAACCTCCCCTCGGATCTCACAAACCTTTGGGCCGAGCTCAAGACCTCCCTTACAGGTGCAGCTCCCACCAATAAACAGATTGAGGATAATTTTGTTTGGGATCCTAATGGAGGAAGATACACGGTGAAAGAAGGCTACAAAGCTCTTCAAAATACCTCAGCAGTTAATACATGGCCCCTACACAAAGTTGCATGGAGAATTGAAAGTCTGCCAAAGGTGAAACTGTTCAACTGGACCCTACTCCATGGCAAAATCCTCACTGCGGAGAACCTCAAGAAGAAAGGCATCCAAGGTCCCTCTATTTGTTGCATGTGCAAGGCAGCGGAGGAAAGCAGCATACACATTTTCATAGAGTGCCCGTTCGCCAAAACTTGTTGGAAGCTCCTCACCAGCCCCTTAGACACAGGTGAGTTGCCAAACCAAATCACTCTTCTTCAGAAAAACTGGGGGAAACTCCTTCCTCAGAACAAAAAAGGCAAGACCCTAGCAGCAAGGCTCTGGAACAGCATTCCTCCAAATCTTTGCTGGCAGATTTGGATCTCCCGGAACAAGTGTATATTCAACAACGAAAAACCAAGCATAGTTAGCACCATTGCAAAAACAACTGCACTAATCTCAGAGACTATCGAGGCTAATGGTATAACTCAGGTGGACTTGGACTCGTCTGATGCAAAAATAAAAGAGTGGATTGGCAAATTTAAGTATGGGACAACTCCTCCGAAAAATCCAAGCATCTGGAAAGGCAATCCGGATTGGAAGCTTCGTGGGACAAAAGAAGAAGTCACCCAGTGGATTCAGAATCAAAGGAGACCTGTCCTCCAGTTCGATGGAGCTTCCAAGAATAATCCTGGTCAAGCTGGAGCGGGTGGGATCATTAAAGACCCTCAAGGGAAAGTTATAGTAACTTATGAATGGGGTTTAGGCACCATGACCAATAACAAGGCAGAGGCTTACAGCCTTCTGCTGGGAACCTCTATCTCTCGGAAATTAGGCCTTCAGAACCTTCTTATTTTGGGCGATTCTGCAATCATCATTGCGGCCATGACATCAGGGAGAGACTTCAAGCAGATGGCATTGAATAACATAAAAACTAGGATAAGGGAAAACATCAGGCTTCTGGGAGAGGTCTCGTTCAAGCATATTCTGAGAGAGAACAACAGGGAGGCGGATGAGCAAGCAAACAAAGCCACAGGTAGGCAGCCAGGTCAGATAAGAGAGAATGACAATGTATATGGAAAGGATATCCCATAAAAAGATCCCTCACATCGCCTCAATCCAGGACAGTAGTCAACTCAGACAGGAGGATCATCATTTCAGACCTCCCTCGAACTCTTCATTCCGCCTCCCAATCCATCTCGACTGCATAACTCGGTACCAAGGATCCATTTTCTGTCAACAAAATATGGTCCATATCAGCAAGCTAAGTTTAATCATGTCTTTTATCCTGACTCGCGCAGCCAATCTCTGGAGGGGAGGCCGAGCCCATCTCTCTCACATGATTCTGGGCGGCAGAGAAATTATTTCAAAGAGCAGCCCTCTTCACATGTCTGGATTCATGCATCGGACCGATAACAGGAGGAGCCTCCCGCACTCTTTAAATGGCACCTCAGAACTCAGAAACCACAAAGCTCGCAATCTTGCAAGGCATAACACTGTTGTTCTCTTTAAAAGTTGGCATCGTGCGACCTCCATCAGCTCGCAGCGGGATCAAGCCTCCACTCGGATCTTGGTAAACTCTGTTTCTTGCTCTGTGGGTTTTATTACAACTAACTCTCTGTGTTCTATTCTCTGCAGAGCTCTTAGAAATCTTCCCCAGCTCTCTCATCTCAGCTCTCTGAGCCCTTTGATCTTATATTCTCCAACCCAGAACCTCTGCGACATAGCTTATCCTCCTCCAATACCCTCGCCCTCAGCTCTTATCGGGCCCTCTCTTATCTCAAACACTGGTCCTTTAATTACTAAAATGGCTGAGCAGCATAACAATCCTCCCGCTCAGGCCCAACCCGGCATCGTTCTGGACAGAATCTTCAATAATAGGGACTGCACCATGTGCAAGGCCCATACGATTATGATAAACAGCCTCACAAAGCAACTCAAGGAGCTGACGGACGACTACCATGCAGACAGGAATTCTAAGCGAAAAAAGCTAGACAAAAGGAAGAATGAGATCGAAGCTCTTCAAGATAGATGCAGCCACTTGGAGGCAGCCATTCAACACATTCGCTCCCTCACTCAGAGTTACCAGGCCGAAACTTCAACCAAGGCAAGCGCAAGGCACCAGGATGACTCAGTCACTCAACACCTTCCTTAATAGATATGCAATGTAAATTTAAATGGATAGGCGGTTCCTTCGTTAGACAGTACAGTCGTCTTCATTTTGTTTTCTGTTTAACCAAAAGAAGCAATGAGGAATACGGGTCTGCGAACCCGCTTTTGACCCTCAGCTTTCAGATCCTTTTCCCCTATGTAATCGAATTCAGTATTGCTGGCTTTTTATAATATATAAGTAACCGACTTTGTTAAAAAAATAATAATAATAATTATTATTATTATTTTCTTTATTATTTTGACAAGTACATTACAAAATGACTCAAATACATTTAATGAAGACCGAACCTAGTTACATTTTCCAACACTCCCTCTTAACTAGGGAGGTATTCATCATATACAAGTACAAGGAAGATCTCAACTATATGAACCATGAAGAACTTTAGGCATCGCAATGCCATGGACTAGATTCCTGACCAGGGCAATCTATCCATTGGTCTCTCAACAATTTAGGCACCGCAATGCCACGGACTAGATTGTTGACCAAGGCAATCTATTCGGGTGGGACTAAGATGGACTCAAGATTTCAACCTCTCTAAGTACCATCAGGCTTACTTGCTAACCATCAACCAGCCTCTCTATGTACGATGATGTAATGACCTATCTATAAATATAGAGAACGCAAGAATAATAGCAAGCATACGATGCATGCATATGATAGCTACATATGCATGTGTCGCATACACCGCACTAGTATTTATATACTAAATTAACTATAAGTACTAAATATCATGACACTTCTTCGAATAGAGGTTCTACTCATCCATCAACACCCATATTGCTTAATGTATCATGATTAATGGGTAAATACTAAAAGAGGGCTATATAAATTATATATTTCAAATTATTAATAAAAATTATATTAATAATGACAGGGCCGTAAAACAGATGTAAAAACAGTGAAGGAGATTTTATCCTAAACCTGTAATTATTTTACTGAAACCTTACAAAATTAACTAACAGGTTATCTAACAGAACTGCTGAAGGCACCTACCTATGCCCTTGCGATTGATGATGCCTCCAGCTCCCTGCTTCGGTTACCAAAAGACCAAATCCACCCAGCCAAACTGAGCAGAACCTGGCTACTCAGTCCAGTAAGCTTCTGAGTTGAAGCAGACTATTCCCCCGTGCCCAGAACCTCAGAACAATTCAGGCTCTTCCTGTGGATAATTTCCGTTTGTGATGTTCTTCCTCCTTCAGTTTTCCTTTCCTGCCTTCTTACCTTCCTCTTCTCTCGGTCCCCTTCTAAAATTCTGCTCCGTGCTTTTTATCTGGTTTCTTGGCGGTGGCCACTCTTCCATCAGCAACCCACCACTTAGTCTCTTGGTGACACCCTTCCATGTCACGTATCATCTCCCATATTTCTTTTTAAGGTCACGTATATATATACCTGTGTTGCACGGGTACCCGCACACGGGGGTGGGGTTCTCGAACCCGTCCCGGGTTCCCGCACCCAAGTACCGGATTCGGGTACGGGTTCTTCCCAGACGAACCCAGAAAAACCGGGTTCTTCCATGAAGAACCGGGTTCTTCAAAAAAAGAAATTTGGTTCTTTTCCTTTAACGGGTTCCTGGGTTCTTCGGGTGCTTGGGTTCTTCGGGTTCTTCGGGTTGGGTTCTTTGGGTTCTTCATAAAAAAAGCTATATTAAAAATTTAATTTTCAAATAATTTTTTTTTATTGAAATTTAAAAAATAACTTATAACAAAGGTAAAACTTATAACAAAACCTAAAAAACCCTCAATCAATTCTTGTAAATCAATTTGGAATGAAACATTCTTCCACGGTCCTTACCATCAAAACCTGTGTTGCACGGGTACCCACACCCGGTTTTTTAAGTTTTTTACAAGTCTTTTTTTTTAAGAATTCTTGTAAATCAATTTGGAATGAAACATTTATTCCCGAGCCAAATAACCATCAAATTATAAACTGTAAATGCACACATACAGGTTCAGACATTTTCGATCAAATAGAAAGTAGGATTGAGACCAGCCATAAGCTGTAATCCGCTGATGCTGTTAAATGGCGAAGGGCTATTTTGGAC
The DNA here is from genome assembly GCA_031772625.1 of Pinus tabuliformis. Taxonomy (NCBI): domain Eukaryota; kingdom Viridiplantae; phylum Streptophyta; class Pinopsida; order Pinales; family Pinaceae; genus Pinus; species Pinus tabuliformis. The sequence continues at coordinate 835,360,478 of CM062815.1, forward strand.
AATGGCTAAATTAAGTATCAAAATCTGCCAATTTCTCACAGCATTCTGATAACATCATTTTAAGATTAAAACTAGGAAAATATGCCTAAATCATATATGGTCTCTACAGACTTGTACACCAAGTAATCTCTAAAAACTGCGAAGATGTTTTATGTTTAGATAATTAATATTCAGGGAGAGCTTCGCACTCAAAGACAAACTATCCCTCAAGCCATCAGATGGCTGTTGTGCATTTTATTGGGAAACAAAGACTGATAAGCGTGTTTTGTGGAAGGGTAAGGCTGCCACTATTTTTGGGATTGCTTTACCACAGAGCACACCATGCATGGGGCAGGTGGATGATTAGACATCAAGAAAATTCTAGACCACTATCAGGTTGAGAAGAATCTCCTATGAAAAAATTGTGTTTTTATATGGGAGAGACTAAACATTCAAAGCCAAGTTACAAGCTCAAGCTCCAGCCAGAATGAGCAATTTCAATAAGGAGAGAAGTTGTCTTGAAATTAGAGCAGGAGGCAGAAATGCTAACACTCCTTGGCTGTGTAGGAGGAAGGGTCTATACGACCACAGCCTGATTCATTGATAGGCATCCTTGCAAATGAACCTAAGCTGCATGGTTATTTTAAAGCCTGTGTGTGACAAAATCTGTCCCAAGTTTCACCAAAATAGCTGAGTCTAGCATTTATCCTAGTATGTATTTTGAATTTTCAGTTTTAGTAGTAGCCTTGAGCTCTCTCACATAGCTGTCACAGTGTCATGGTTACACGGAAAAGATTCAAAAGAACAGTTTTTTGGTGATAAATTTTGAAATTTCAATGTCAATGTTGAATGTTCAATGATGTGCATGTTTAAATGATTATCATTAAAGTTTTCTTGTTTAAAGTTGAAAAAATATACAAATTCAAATTTCATATATATTATTAATTATAAATAATAAATTTATAAAATTTAATTATTAAAATTTAATATTATTATGTTACCCGACGAACCCACGCACCCTGTTTCCAAAAATGTCGTCCCCGTCCCCGCACCCACGTTTCCCAACATAGATATATACTTTATGATTTAATAAATTGCATTTCTTTATGTTTTATTAAAGTACTCCTTTTAATATAAAGATTATAACATTATACTAAGTACCCTTTTAATTAATTTTTTATATATTTTTTTAATTATTTTATTAATTTATTAATATAATTTTATTAATAATCTGAAATATACAATTTATACAGCCCTCTTTTAGTATTTAACCATTAATCATGATACATTAAGCAATATGGGTGTTGATGGATGAGTAGAACCTCTATTCGAAGAAGTGTTATGATATTTAGTACTTATAGTTAATTTAGTATATAAATACTAGTGCGGTGTATGTGACACATGCATATGTAGCTATCATATGCATGCATCGTATGTCTGCTATTGTTCTTGTGTTCTCTATATTTATAGATAACTCGTTACATACACTCCCCCTTCAGAAAACTTCGTCTCGAAGTTAGATTTTTTTATTTTATATGATTACTTATGATAGCAATTAATACATTCTTCTTAAGATTGTGCATCGAGGTTGAATTATTACTTAATGTGAAGACACTATAAATTGGTGTTTTTTTTTTTAACTTTTAAGTTCACAACTTTAATGAACATGTCTTACTTCAATCAGGTCCCCAAGCTATTACAAAATCATCCTATCCTTCCTAATCTCTTCTGCTCCCATCCTATCCGTTCTCTACTGGAGTATGCCATGGCGTCAGTTTTACTGACCTAACCATTCATAAACTCTAAGGATGACAGTGTCGGTTATACCGACCTGATTCCCAGTAGGAATCCGACAGTCATCATCACACGTCTAGGGGAGCATGATTCGCACAGTCCTCCCATGACTCCAGGGTTCGAAGGATAAACGGTGGGCAACACCTCCACCCCTCCCAATAGAATTAGGGTTAATACCCTATCATAGAATCTCTTTGAGTCTTAATTGTTCTGAGGTTCTGGGCACGGGGGAACCGTCTGCTTTAACTCAGAAGCTTACTGGACTGAGTAGCCAGGTTCTGCTCAGTTTGGCTGGGTGGATTTGGTCGTTTGGTAATTGAAGCAAGGAGTTGGAGGCATCATCAACTGCAAGGGCACAGGTAGGTACCCTCAACAGTTCTGTTAGATAATTTGTTAGTTAATTTTGTAAGGTTTCAGTAAAATAATTACAGGTTCAGGATAAAATTTCCTTTACTATTTTTACATCTGCTTTACGGCCCTGTCACTTGGTATCACTGGGCTACCTCTTACTTCTCAAAGACAATGCCATTCTGGTAGTAGTGGATAAATTAACAAAAAGCGTCCATTTCATTCCCGTAAGAGATACTTACGAAATTGTTGACGTAGCGCGAGTATTCATAAATGAAATTATCAAATTTCATGGAGTACCTAAGAAGATTATATCCGATAGAGATTCATGATTCACTTCAAGATTCTGGACTTGCATGCAGTCAGCCTTAGGAACTCAACTAAATTTGAGCACTGCTTACCATCCTGAAACTGATGGGCAACAGAAAGGGTAAATCAAGTACTTGAAGACATGTTGAGAATGTATGTTATGGATCAGCAATCACACTGGGAAAAGTACTTATCCTTAGTCGAATTCGCATACAATAACAGTTACCATAGTTTGATTGGAATGCCTCCATTTGAAGCATTATACGGCAGACCTTGCAAAACACCGTTAAGTTGGGACAGGTTAGAAAATCGAGTGATAATAAGACCATAATTAATCCAAGAAATGGAAGAGCAGGTAAGACAAATTAAACAACAGTGAAAGGAAGCACAGGATAGACAAAAGAGTTATGTTGATGCTCACAGAACTGATAAGAAGTATGAAGTAGGGGATCAGGTTTTCATCCGCATCAAACCAAATAAAAGTACTATTTGATTCGTAAAATGGACAAAGTTGTCACCCCAATTTATTGGACCATTTAAAGTCATAGAAAGAGTTGGACCTGTCGCCTATCGTCTTGCACTGCGACCTCACTTGCATAAAATTCATAATATATTTCATGTATCTGTATTAAGACATTATACAGCTGATCAATCTCATAACCTTTAATGAAAGGAACTGCAGGTATCAGACGAAGGAATCATATTGGTCGAACCATTACGTACACTGGAACGTAGATTTTGACAGCTCAGGAATCATCTGGTAGACCAAGTTAAGGTCCAGTGGGACAAGTATAGTCCTAGATCAGCTACTTGGGAAGATACAGAGAGCATATGTCAAAAATACTCTAATTTGTGTCAATTTTGAAGAACTTTAAACTATGTTTTGTATATATTTACTTTAATGCAAATCAGAGACTCTGAACCATTTTGAATGATCATATATAAACGTGAATTTTTATGACATAATATCTATTTAAATTCCGCTGGTACATGGATACCAAGATAGAATATGTTATTGATCTTACTAAATCATAGTTGTCAAAGTAAAGTTTAAAATATTTAAGTGATTTTGCTTCTAATGGGAATTAAGATATCATAATTCTGTTTTATTTTATGCGTATCAATATGATTGATGAGATAGAAATCAAAGAATAATTACATTTTAATATGAAAATCAATGACATGAATAGAATATGGCAAAATATGTTATACTGTAGTTGACATATGTGAATTATACATAAGTCATTCTTGAATATGTTAATGCACATTTTATAAATGCATGGATAAGTGTTTATGATTGCAGATAATATCTGTTACCAAAATTACCATGTAATGACAGAACCTCAGAACAATTAAGGCTCAAAGAGATTCTATGATAGGGTATTAACCCTAATTCTATTGAGAGGGGTGGAGGTGTTGCCCACCGTTTATTCTCCGAACCCTGGAGTCATGGGAGGACTATGTGGATCACGCTCCCCTAGACCTGTGATGATGACTGCAAGATGCCTACTGGGAATCAGGTCAGTATAACCGACATTGTCATCCTTAGAGTTTATGAACGGTTAGGTAAGTAAAATTGACGCCATGGCATACTCCAGTAAAGGACGAATAAGATGGGAGCGAAAGAGATTAGGAAGGATAGGATGATTTTGTAATAGCTTGGGGACCTGATTGAAGTAAGACATGTTCATTAAAGTTGTAAACCTAAAAGTATTCAAAAAAAAACACCAATTTTATAGTGTCTTCACATTAAATAATAATTCAACCTCGATGCACAATCCTAAGAAGAATGTACTAATTGCTATCATAAGTAATCATATAAAATAAAATAAAACTCTAACTTCAGGACGAAGTTTTCTGAAGGGGGAGTGTATGTAACGACCTATCTATAAATATAGAGAACGCAAGAATAATAGCAAGCATACGATGCATGCATATGATAGCTACATATGCATGTGTCGCATACACCGCACTAGTATTTATATACTAAATTAACTATAAGTACTAAATATCATGACACTTCTTCGAATAGAGGTTCTACTCATCCATCAACACCCATATTGCTTAATGTATCATGATTAATGGGTAAATACTAAAAGAGGGCTATATAAATTATATATTTCAGATTATTAATAAAAATTATATTAATAAATTAATAAAATAATTAAAAATATATATAAGAAATTAATTAAAAGGGTACTTAGTATAATGTTATAATCTTTATATTAAAAGGAGTACTTTAATAAAACATAAAGAAATGCAATTTATTAAATCATAAAGTATATATATATGTGACCTTAAAAAGAAATATGGGAGATGATACGTGACATGGAAGGGTGTCACCAGGAGACTAAGCGGTGGGCTGCTGGTGGAAGAGCGGCCACCGCCAAGAAACCAGATAAAAACCACGGAGTAGAATTTTAGAAGGGGACCAAGAGAAGAGGAAGGTAAGAAAGTAGAAAAGGAAAATTGAAGGAGGAAGAACATCACAGACGGAAATTATCCACAGGAAGACCCTGAATTGTTCTAAGGTTCTGGGCACGAGGGAACAGTCTGCTTCAACTCAGAAGCTTACTAGACTGAGTAGCCAGGTTCTGCTCAGTTTGGCTGGGTGGATTCGGTCTTTTGGTAACCGAAGCAGGGAGTTGGAGGCATCATCAACCGCAAGGGCACAGGTAGGTACCCTCAACAGTTCTGTTAGATAATCTGTTAGTTAATTTTGTGAGGTTTCAATAAAATAATTACAGGTTCAGGATAAAATCTCCTTTACTGTTTTTACATCTGTTTTACAGCCCTGTCACATGAAGTGTGGGCTTCCCTTTCATTAGCTACCCTTGTACCATGGCATGTGACCCAGGATTTCCCCTTCATCCCCTACTCCGTTCCATCACTTTATCACATGCCACCACCATTTGAAGGATGTACCATGGACACACCACCCCCTTTAGAAGCAGAAACCACCTATTAGGGTGCTTGGTTAACCCCCCTTTCATCTTGGAGACATTCGCACATGCCAAAGCCCACTATGGAAGGGCATGCCATTATGAAGTGCCCACGTGTTTGCCATGGCTTGTAAACTATTTTACTTGATTTCTTTAATAACTTGGTGTAATGGAGGGCAAGGGGGCGCGTTGGATCTTATCCAAGATTGCAGATGGTCTCCATTTTGGGTTTGGTCACCCTATACGGATCATACCCTCTAGAGCACTACATTCGCACATGTAGGGTGTGTGTAGAGAGTCATGGGCCTCCACAGCAGCAGACAATATTCCATGGATCCCCAGAATCATTCAGAAATTGCTCTTGGTTCACCTATTGGACAAGGAAGATGCCTCTGGTTCACCATGCCCAATTGGCTCCATAGTTACACCATACACTTGGCAGATGGTCCAGGATCTATATGATGATGTGGCATCACTTATATCATCATCCTAGCCCTTGCAGATGGTCTATAGGCATCTTCGATCTGTTTGGAGACCCATGAGGACATTTGTGTGCCCCCACATCCATTTGGGAGCACCACGGGTTTATTACTTGGAAAACAAGGGACCAACCCCTTGTCCACTATTTTTTGGGAGTCTTATTTCACATTATGGCACCTATGGACTTCATTAGGCCTCCTCTAAGGCCCAACGACACATGTTATTGATCATTCGACCCTCTTGAGAGGCTTACTCCTTTGTTATTGAGCTAGTTTGGTGGGCTTGTCACCAAAAGGTTGTTATTATGCACATTATTTTATTTTAGGGGCTACATTAGGCCAAAATTAGCTAAATCAAATTCATTAGGCATTGTATAAATAGATGATGAGTTGATTCATTCTCTCATCATCACTTGGATGGATCATTTTCTCTTGTGAGATTTTCGCTATTCTTTTTGGAGGACAAAATTGGATGGATGGATGAATTTTGATGTTTGGATCTCTTCATTTTTGTCTTGGAGCTTTTATATTGGTATACGATGATGATTGGATATATTTGTTCTGTTAAGTTATGGTATGTTCTATGTTTATAACAGTTTACTTCTTTTTCTTATTATATTCCACTGATTAGCAATCACATGTACATAAAGTAAAGTGCGGATAGAACATTAAACGATCGACAGAAAACAAGCCAAGACAAGAGACACAAGATGTGGCGGCTAGCCAGGGACAAACCCCACAATGTGTGGGGAAACCCTTTGATCAAATCTTCTTTTATCTTCAATAATTCAGCAAAGAGAAATAGTACAATAAATCTGATTCATATCAGCAGTAGCAAACCCTAGATCAGTAGCATCAGCATTAGCGGCTTCATTATCAAACTAGGGCAGACCATATCTCACAAACCGACAGTCGGATTGACTTCATTCCATCACCAAAAGTTTTGGCTTTCAAAGGAGGTTCAAATGAACCTACAGCGCAGTTTAGATGAGGAGATCTTCCAGGCCACACAAGTCAATCTTTACTTCTGCAGTTGCAGCTTTAGTTTCAGCAGTTTCCGGCTTCAAACTAGGGCAGTCGATATCTTGCAAACCGTCTGTCGGATTGACTTCATTCCACCACCAAAAGTTGTGGCTTTCAAAAGAGGTTCATATGAACCTACAGCGCAGTTCCAAAGAGGAGATCTTCTAGGCCACGCAAGTCAATCTTTACTTCTGCAGTTGCAGCTTCAGTTTCAGCAGTTTCCGGCTTCAAACTAGGGCAGTCGATATCTTGCAAACCGTTCGTCGGATTGACTTCATTCCACCACCAAAAGTTGCGGCTTTCAAAGGAGGTTCAGATGAACCTACAGCACAGTTCCAAAGAGGAGATCTTCTAGGCCACGCAAGTCAATCTTTACTTCTGCAGTTGCAGCTTCAGTTTCAGCAGTTTCCGGCTTCACATGTGTGAGAGAGAGAGACCCATTTCAGCGCAGTAGAGAAGAGACTCATATCTGCGCAGTAGAGAGAGAGAGATGTGATGAGATGAGTGAGTCTAAATGAGGAAAATTCCTCTTATATTTATACACAACGTTGGTGGGTGAATAGATGCGACTGTTGGGCTTCTGAGCCTACATGAGTTGTAGGTCGGCTTGATAATAATTCCATAATCAAAATAAATTCATATCTCCATGAATACTTATCGAAATTGGATGATCTTTATATCAATCCTACACCTCTCGACGAGAGGAATCTAATAAAAATATTATTAGCCATGAATAAGATGACCCACATGAAGTTTTGCCCTGGTTGCCAATTTTAACACTCCCTCTCAACCATGGAGAACTTCATCTGCAATCTGTCTATCGGCCGTTACTATTCATCCATCAAATGCACTGCCTTGTATAGCTTGACCCTTGCCCTGCTCTGCTCTATTTTGCCTATTCTGCTTTGTCTTGTTCTGCCCTGCACTGATCTGTACTATTTTGTTCTGTTCTGCTCTGCTCTTGCATTGTTCTGTTCTACTCTGCTTTTGTCCGAATTATGAAGAAGAAGAAATGATCGGGGATGTATCATACTGACTCAAAGTCAGTCTCAGAGTATGTACCACTGGTCCCAGACCAGTCTCAACCAACCCAAAATCAGCGTCATAGTGAGTACAACTCCAATGGTCCCAGACCAATATCATCCTCCACTGACTCAAAGTCAGTCTCAGAGTATGTATCACTGATCCCAGACCAGTCTCAACCGACCCGAAGTCAGCATCATAGTATGGTACAACTCCTACCACTGGTCCCAGACCAGTATCATTGATCCCAGATCAATGGAGGTCATCCTAGCGTAGGGAGTACGGTAGTTACAACGATGCGTCCATCGGTACTACTATGGTCCCTAACTTCATTTCCCTGCTCATTGATCAGATGAGAGATACTTCCCATGAGTCCCAGACTTCATGGGTAGGATGCCTCGACAGGAGAACTAATCAATCTTGTCCTCACAGGAGAACACATCAATCCTGCTACAATTGCCATGGAGAACACATCAATCCAGGCCTCACAGGAGAACACATCAGTCCTGCTACAATTGCCATGGAGAACACATCAATCCAGGCCGCCATGGAGAACACATCAATCCAGGCCTCACAGGAGAACACATCAATCCTGCTACAATCGCCATGGAGAACACATCAATCCAAGCCTCACAGGAGAACTAATCATCCTGCTACACAGGAGAGCGAATCATCATGTTCCACAAGAGAGCGAATCATCTTGTCCCACAAGAGAGCGAATCATCTTGTTCCAGTGTGCACCACCAGGGGAAGGTGAGTCACCCTGTGGTCGTATGTTGCTCCAGTAATAACCGCAAGCCCTCAGAGCTCCCAGAGCTCAATGTATGCAACATGCAGGACCCTTGTACAAGGGTTTCTTACCAACTCCAAGTCGTTTGGGAAAATCACAGATTAGATCTTTCCTCGGGGCTTTGACAAGTTGTATCAACCTGTACATCATCTTAATGCGATGGAGCCTCCTTGCTCATCAACTCACCATATCCAAGATGATGTCTATCTGCTGGAGCAATCGACGAATACGGGATTCCTCAATAATCGAATCCCACCTCTGGTTGTTATAGAGAATCACAGTGGTATCCAATGTAAATCCAAACAGCTCACTGAAGAGCTTTCGCAACCAGACTACCTCACACGAGGTTATGCTAGCAACAATATATCCTGCTTCGGCGGTGCTCAAAGCCACCGACTTCTGCTTCCTGCTCTTCCAGGATATCGAAGCAGATCCCAAGGTGAAACAGCACCCGGAAGTGCTCTTACGGTCCACCACACTGCCTGCCCAATCAACATCAGTATATCTCACATCTCCGGCAGTGTATCTTAATCCATGAGAGATTGTCCTGAAGACATCTCAGAAGATTCCTGGCATCAATCCAGTGAGGCTCAACCAAATATGAACTCACAATGCTAACTGCAAAAAATATGTTCGGACGGAGATTCACCAAGAACATCAATGCGAATGAGTTTATGAAACTCAGAGGCATTTCCCAAATCTGGTTCGACATCACTACCATATAACTTCTAAAAGTTAAGATCCTCGAGGTAGTCACAGGCTTGCAGTCCATCATACCAAACCTTTCCAATATCTTTACCACATATTTCCCTTGAGATAGGAAAATTTCCCTTGGCTTCTGCCATACTTCAAGTCCTAGAAAGTAGTGCATCAGTCCTAGGTCTTTCATTTCAAATTCAGAGGCCAACGCCATCTTACATTTGTGAATGAGAGGGTCTGCACCTGTTAGAAAGAGGTCATCCACATATAATACCAATATGAGAGGCTTGTTATCTTCAACCTTAAAGTAAAGGTTAGGATCGGCTTCACTCCTAGTGAATCCCAGCTTCATCAAGTAGCTATCGATCCTCTCATACCATGCTCGGGGTGCTTGCTTCAGCCCATAGAGAGCTTTCTTCAACCTGCATACATGAGATTTTCGATCATAAATCTCAAATCCTTCGGGTTGCTCTACGTAGACCTCTTCTTTGATTGAGCCATGCAAGAACGCAGTCTTGACATCCATCTGATGTAGGTTCCATCCTTGTGAAGCGGCAAGGGCTATGATCGAGCGGATGGTCGTATATCTGGCAACAGGTGCAAATATCTCATCATAGTCTGTACCTTCCTTTTGGGAGAAACCTCGAGCAACAAAACGAGCCTTATACTTTTCCGTGCTTCCATCTGCTGCATGCTTTATCTTGTAAAGCCATTTTGAAGTAACAATTGTCTTGTCCAGGGTCTGGGAACTACTTCCCAGACATCATTCTCCATAATAGACTCATATTCTACGGTCATAGCATCCTTCCATACTTGATGCTTGACGGCATCTGAGAATGACGAAGGCTCATTTTGTATGATCGTGCTCATGATGGTCAGGTATCCTTGATACCTATTAAGTTTCTTACTTTGACGGAAGGTTCCTCAGGGTGCAGCATGTCCTTTAGCATCATCAAGTATCCCCCTAAGCCATGAAGGCCTCTTCCTAGAAGAGGAAGGCTCATGTGGATGAGAATCTATCAGATCCATGGGTTCTTCTACATCAGGCATTGATTCATCATCCTTTTCTTTCGGTTCCCTGGTGTTGGCTTCTTGAGAGCTCGTCAAAGTCGAAAGATTGTTCACCTTGCGGTGAACTTTTCTTTAGGAGTCTTGGAACCCAATGCTTGATGAGGGCATCAATTTTGTACATATACGACGGTGATTGTAGTTTCAGCCCATAGAAACATCAGAAGTCTTTGATCATGTAGCATGGCCCAGACAGCTTCCATCATCGTGCGGTTCTTCCTTCCCACCACACCATTCTGCTCAGGAGTATGTGGTGTAGTAGTCTCCCTCTTAATGCCAACCTCAGGTATGCCTGAGTGAACCAATTGATATATCAGAGGTCTTGCTTTGGCTTGAGGGGAATGGTCCCCTTTTGAGCTTTCCTTCAGCACATCCTGGACATACACCTTCATTCTCTATTCAGATTTCGGGCATCCCTATCACCATTTGTCTTACACCGAGTATAGCTTTATAATGAAGGGGGGAAAACCTCTAATGCCAAAGATCGGACTGAAGAGATGTGTCATAAGACATGACACCTAGCAGACTTCCATCGACCTGATATAATGAATCAATACTAAACCCAAGAGTAAAGGCATCTTTAACATTATTTTTCCATATACATACCTTGCCATCGCTGAAGGTTACCTTGTAGCCTTTGTCTTCCGTTCCCGAGATGGACACTAGGATCTTTTTGTGGTCAGGTGCATTTAATACATCCTGGAATTTCTGGCCTTCTTGAATGCTTGTCCTCTTCCTTGATTCCCAGCTCTCCTCTTACCTTTGCTGTTGAATTTGTCATTCCTTTGATTGCCATCAGAGGGATTTTGATCATCGTCCTAGAGTGAGTCCTTTCTATCAGGGCACTCCCTTGCATAGTGACTTGCTTTATCGCAAATGTAACATCGTCATTTTCTTCTAGCCTTAGGTCCGGCCTTTCCTTTTGATTTAGTCCCGGAATTATTTCTTTTCTTTGCATGAAAAGAAAAGGCAGCAGGAGGACCTTTAGGCATGGGCATTTCTTACACTTCTTCCCTTGTTTCTTCTTGAATGCATCTAGCCATTAATTCCTCGAAACTAGGAATTACATTATTGTTCAGAAGAGTAGTCCTGAACACATACCATTCAGATGGTAATCCTCCGAGAGTTGTGAGTGCCATTTCTCTGTCAGTAATGGTTTCCCCAATAGATAGGAGATCGTTCTTGATCTCGGTGATCTTTAAGAAGTATGCTTGCATACTTTCATCTTTACCCTTCTTGATTTCCCTCAACTTATTTCTAAGAAACAAAACTTGATTTGCATCATTAACTTTAAATAAACTCACCAGTCTGTCGTAGATTTCCTTGGAGGTGTCTAGATCAGAGATGTAGGCCACCAAGCGCTTGTCGATAGAGTCCCGGATGATCTTCTTTGTTTTGACTTCTCCATTTTTCCATTTGTTCCAGGCAGCAGCAGATGCATTTGATGAAGGCTCAACAATATTGCCTCTTACATGGTCCAGCACTCCTTGATCTTCAAGGGTTAGATCGATAGACATCTTTCATCCGTGATAGTCAGCTTTCTCACGGAGCTTGTCTTCGGCAGGAAAGAGTGTTGAGGACCCCATAGTTCTTTTAAGATAGCCTTGCCAATCTTCTCTTCAATGATTGCTCTTGCTCTTGCTCGGGCTTTGTCTTCACCTCAGCTCTGATACCATGTTAAGTTATGGTATGTTCTATGCTTATAACAGTTTACTTCTTTTTCTTATTATATTCCACCGATTAGCGATCACATGTACATAAAGTAAAGTGCAGATAGAACATTAAACGATCGACAGAAAACAAGCCAAGACAAGAGACACAAGATGTGGCGGCTAGCCAGGGACAAACCCCACAATGTGTGGGGAAACCCTTTGATCAAATCTTCTTTTATCTTCAATAATTCAGCAGAGAGATATAGTACAATAAATCTGATTCATATCAGCAGTAGCAAACCCTATATCAGTAGCATCAGCATTAGCGGCTTCATTATCAAACTAGGGCAGACCATATCTCACAAACCGACAGTCGGATTGACTTCATTCCACCACCAAAAGTTTCGGCTTTCAAAGGAGGTTCAGATGAACCTACAGCGCAGTTCAAATGAGGAGATCTTCTAGGCCACGCAAGTCAATCTTTACTTCTGCAGTTGCAGCTTCAGTTTCAGCAGTTTTTGGCTTCAAACTAGGGCAGTCGATATCTTGCAAACCGTTCGTCGGATTGACTTCATTCCACCACCAAAAGTTGCGGCTTTCAAAAGAGGTTCAGATGAACCTATAGCGCAGTTCCAAAGAGGAGATCTTCTAGGCCCCGCAAGTCAATCTTTACTTCTGCAGTTGCAGCTTCAGTTTCAGCAGTTTCCAGCTTCAAACTAGGGCAGTCGATATCTTGTAAACCGTTCGTCGGATTGACTTCATTCCACCACCAAAAGTTGTGGCTTTCAAAGGAGGTTCAGATGAACCTACAGCGCAGTTCCAAAGAGGAGATCTTCTAGGCCACGCAAGTCAATCTTTACTTCTGCATTTGCAGCTTCAGTTTCAGCAGTTTCCGGCTTCACATGTGTGAGAGAGAGAGACCCATTTCAGCACAGTAGAGAAGAGACTCATATCTGCGAAGTAGAGAGAGAGAGATGTGATGAGATGAGTGAGTCTAAATGAGGAAAAGTCCTCTTATATTTATACACAACGTTGGTGGGTGAATAGATGCGACTGTTGGGCTTCTGAGCCTACATGAGTTGTAGGTCGGCTTGATAATAATTCCATAATCAAAATAAATTCATATCTCCATGAATACTTATCGGAATTGGATGATCTTTATATCAATCCTACACCTCTCGACGAGAGGAATCTAATAAAAATATTATTAGCCATGAATAAGATGACCCACATGAAGTTTTGCCCTGGTTGCCAATTTTAACATGTTCTCACATGTAAGTGCTCTTTTAATGCTATTTTATTATTTTCTTATGTCACATGCGTGTTGCTGGGAAATCTCACTATACTGGGCAGGAATTTGTTGTTGATTTTTGGTAGCATCAGACATGCTCTAGACATGAAATTTGGTGGAGAAGCTAAGGCACATGAGATCTCCAAGACTCATAAATCGTTTGGAGAAATTCCACCCGGATGAAGAGATATTCAAATAATAAATATTTTTAATGGGTTCTTAAGTCTAAACTCAGGAAAATTAATATATTAATGTGTATTAATATAAAATGGGCGAGAAAGTTCTAAGAGACGAGGATCAAGTCAGATCTAATCTTAACCATTGATTAGGGACTTAATCTCAGCCGTTGAATCATCAACAGGAAAAGTATAAGAGGAGGCTTGAGGGTCAGTTGGAGATACACCAAGAGAGATCAAGAATTTGATTTTCTGGGGCTGGGTTTGCTGAGGAAATCGAGTTAGTGATCAGTTGCAGTGAGGGGCAGTTCAGCAAGGGATTTTGATCCAAGGCTAAAGAATACATATCAGAGAGGCAGCAAAGTGCCGGAAGAGGCAGCGCAGAGCCTAGGAGGGTTGACGCAGAGGCTAAGGAGGCCAACGCAGAGGACGTAGAGGGTCGTAGAGGCTGACGCAGAAGCCGTAGACGCTGACACAGAAGTCAAAGAGGGCTTCAGATGCAGTGCTAGGAGTGTCTGTAGGGCAAACTGGAAGTTGATCCACTGACGCAGAGTCGAGGAAGGGTGACACAGTTCCTGAAGGGTGATGCAGTTCTAGAGGAGTGCTTGAAGCAGCATTTGTTGTCCAGCACAAGGAACAGCCGAAGTCACTATGGGATTGTTCATCCGGTTGCTGATTTGCCAGAATATTTGTCTCCAGATAGAAGTACTACTGTCGAGGATATTCTCTTAAGGGTGAGCCATTTCTGGCACCCTAATTGTATTCAGAAATCTGCTTAATAACAAAACCCTCATATATGGTGCACTGGTTTTCCCGAATTGGGTTTTTTCAGAGACGATTGTCCAAAAATAACAGTGTCCCTTATGTTGTCTCAGTTTATTTCAATTGTTGATCTGTATTTGTGAAGGCTGCAATTGTGTTTACTTCGATGTTTATGTTGTTAAATAACTTGCTAATGTAAAGAACAAGTAGGAGATAGTAAATCAGAAATTGCAATAGGGGTTTTTGATGTGTCAGATTCAGGAATTTTCACATGCTATCAGAGCGATTACAGATCAAGGAGGACTGAAGACACCAGCCAAAAAAACTGAGGATTTGCATAATAGAAGCAGCTATCCCGAGAGACATCATTGTTCCAGAGCTAAAGAGGCAAGAGGAGTGACGCAGTGCTGAGTGGGTGACGCAAAGGCTCACGCAGAGCTTGCGTCAGCATTCTAAGCCAGGAGAACGGCCAACGCAAAGGCAAAGTGGGGCAGAACAGGCTCACGCAAAGCCACGTCATCTTTCTCAGCAGGGAAGGATTGACGCAGTTGGCCGAGAGGAGCAGATTCAGCCCAAGTCGTGATTGCGCAGAACTTTAAGGGCTCAGATTTTTCAATTGTCGAGGCTAAGGGAGTTGTGCAGATTGTGATTTGAGGAGTTGGTGGGACGTTGTGTCTGTTGGTGCAGAATAGTGTCTAAGGACACTGAACCAAGGTAGAGGGAAGCACTACCTCGACATATTTCTAGCCAAGAAATCTAGATCCGGGTTGCAGCGGCAAAGGAGGATTGGAGAGGAGTGATTCAATAGTTGGCCAGAGGATTTCCAAGAGGGAAATCAGGACTCAGAGGGAGTCTAGAGAAGAGAAGCTGAGATGGCAGTGAACGGATTGAGGGATCAGAGCAGATTAGACGGGGCTGCCAATTTTGTCATCTGGATGGCCAGGATCCTGGCAATCCTGGATAAACATCGCATCAAGGACTATGCCTTGAGAACTATAGTTGTCCCAGTTGACCTTGATGCAAATGAGAAGTACGAGGAGGCCCAAGTGAAGGCAAAATGCATGATTCTAGACGGGGTCAAGGATCATGTCATACCACATATTGTTGAGAAGAACACAGCAAGGGAGATGTGGCAAACCCTGACCACCTTATACCAGGGCTCTTCCATGCAGCGAAAAATGTTATTGGAAAATCAGTTGAGGTCATATCAAATGCAGAAAGGAGAGGAGATAGATCACTTTCTTCTCAGGTTACAAGGGATTCGAGACCAGCTTACTTCCATGGGGGCTACACCGGATCCAGAGTTCATGGTCAGGACTGCCCTGAATGCAGTCTCCGAGGAGTGGGAGACATTTGTCCAAAGAATTTTGGGCAGAGCGACTCTCCCCAGTTGGGAGGAGATGTGGGCAACTCTTCGACAGGAAGAGCTCAGGAGATTGACCAAGACAGGGAGTAGCAGCAAGGGAGCTCGAATCAAGAAAGAGGAGGAGGAGGATGCGGCTCTAGCATCTGCGGGACAGCAAGGGGTTCAGAAGAGGAAGAAGAAGGACATCTCCAAGGTCAAGTGCTTCAACTGTGGGGATATGGGACATTATGCCTCTCAATGCCCCAGGAAGAAAGGCAAGGGAGAAGCTTCTGACTCAAACGCAGCTCCAGCAAAGGCGGAGAAGGATGTCGAGACTGGTGATGATTGTGCCATGAGTGCTCATGCACCTCTAGAGAAGACGTGGGGAGACATAGAGTTGTAGTCGAGAGGACTACAGAAGAAGGGCAAGATCCTTGAGGTGCCCAAACTCTTGGATCATATCCGGCTACAGGAGCCCTTAAAGACAGTAGCATGATGACAGGTATCGAGTGGAGCAAGGTGTGATGGAGCGGCAAGGCAGTGCTAGAGTGCACAAGTCTGTAGCAGTGCGTTGGAGGTTGCAGCAGTGCGAGAGGCACAGAGATGTTTGCAGCAATGCAGTGGCAGCAGAGGGAGCACAAGGTAGCAGCAGAGGTAGCTTCAGCATCATGAGGCTTCCAGATTGACCAGGATGTCAGTGTCTAGGTGAAGTTAGTTACTTACTTCTCGGTCACTGAGTTGCAATGCAACAGTTAGCAATGGCAGTGCTATGGGCAGCATGATGCGGCATGTTGAGAGGAAGCTACAGTACAAATGTAGCAGTAGCAGTGGCAGTGTCATGGGCAGCATAATGCGGCATGTTGAGAGGAAGCTACAGTACAAATGTAGCAGTAGCAGTGGCAGTGTCATGGGCAGCAGTATAGGATGCAGCAGTGCAGTGGATGTGGGGCAGCAGGCCAAGCATCAGCATAGAGGACCGATGCAGAAGATCAGTGTGATGCTTCTATGGTGAAGCATTGTTAGAGCACATTCCTCGCTAAGAGGGAGTGTCGATTTTTGGTAGCATTGGATGTTCTCTAGCCATGAAATTTGGTGGAGAGGCTAAGGCACATGAGATCTCCAAGACCAAGAAATCGTTTGGAGAAATTCCACCCAGATAAAGAGATATTAAAATAATTAATATCTTTAATGGGTTCCTAAGTCTAAACTTAGGAAAACTAAAATATTAATGTGCATTAATATAAAATGGGTAAGAAAGTTCCAAGAGACGAGGATCAAGCTAGATCTAATCTTAGCCGTTGATTAGGGACTTAATCTCAGCCATTGTATCATCAACAGGAAAAGCATAAGAGGAGGCTTGAGGGTCAGTTGAAGATACACCAAGAGGGATCAAGAATTTGATTTTTTGGGGTTGGGTTTGCTGAGGAAATCGAGTTAGTGATCAGTTGCAGTGAGGCGTAGTTCAGCAAAGGATTTTGGTCCAAGGCTGAAGAATACATATCAGAGAGGCAGCAAAGCATCGGAAGAGGCAGCGCAGAGCCTAGGAGGGTTGACACAGAGGCTAAGGAGGCCAGCGCAGAGGGCCGTAGAGGCTGACGCGAAAGCCGTAAAGGCTGACGCAGAAGTCAAAGAGGTCTTCAGATGCAGCGCTGGGAGTGTCTGTGGGGCAGACTGGGAGTTGATCAGTTGACGCAGAGCCGAGGAAGGGTGACGCAATTCCTGAAGGGTGATGCAATTCTAGAGGAGTGCTTGGAGCAGCTTTCGTTGTCCAACACAAGGAACAGTCGGAGTCACCGTGGGATTGTTCATTACGTTGCTGATTTGCCGCAATATCACTACTACCGAGGATATTCTCTGAAGAGTGAGCCATTTATGGCACCCTAGTTGTATCAGAAATCTGCTTAATAATAAAACCCTCATATATGTTGCACCGGTTTTCCCGAATTTGGTTTTCTGGGGATGATTGTCCAAAAATAACGGTGTCCCTTGTGTTATATCAGTTTATTTCAGTTGTTGATTTGTATATTTGTGAAGGCTGCAATTGTGTTTACTTCGATGTTTATGTTATTAAATAACTAGTTAATGTAAAGAATGAGTAGGAGATAGTAAACCAGAAATTGCAGTAGGGGTTTCTGATGTGTTAAATTCAAGAATTTTCACATTTGTTGCTTTTCTTGTTTGAAAGACTGGGAATTTGTCTTTTATTAGCATTGCACCATGTCATGGGCCATGTTTGAATAAGTGAATGTTCCTAGAGATATTTCGTTGAAATTTTATCTTGATAAGTCATCACATATTGCACGTTGAAGTATAAAGAACTTGAAGCAATTATCCCATGCATTAATTGCCATGCGAAATTGTTCTAGAGGCCTCCTTGATGAAGTGAAACCATCCCAAAGATTGGAATCTTTTTTACTCCATTTCTCCCAAAGGATTAGGCACTGATCTCTCTAGGCCTAGCCTACATAGGTCACCTAGGGCATCAATTATCTCACAATCTGTCCATCCAAATACTTCAACTTTTGGTCCACAATTGCGCTGTAGTTTGTTCTAGAGGCCCTGCAAAGGTGGGATCTCGAGATATTGCAAGCCCTAGCTCGAGGATTGTTTCTTGCCCTAGGTTTCCCTTGGCTAGTGACCTCATTGAGATCATTGCACTAAGATTGTTGAAAATTCCTCCTTTGGTCTCCTTCTCCTCCTCAATTAGGTCAAGCCTACCCTTGATTAATCTACTCCACCCCCTTGGCCTAATTGTGGGTCCACTTGGTCTCGTGTGGTACCGCAACTCTTAAAGACAACTTCACAAAGACCACTTGGAAATCAAGTTTCCACAAAGATTTCTTGGACTAGGCCCCTCCATTACAAGTCTTATTTGCAAACCCTAACCCTTGAAATCCCTTGACCCTTCTTAGAGAGCCTTACATCTTGTTTTTCAAGAAAGCAAGCCACAATTTGAGTCTCTCTTGTGAATAGGCCTTTAGGAATCACTCCTTCTCCCTTTATTGACTCATTTGTCTAGTGATTCCCATCATACCGAGTCTCCTCCCATCGGTGAAAGTTCGTAAAGAGTAGGGAGCTTTAGCTGAGGTGGCAGTGGGCTATTGCTCTATTATTTCCCTTGACCTGACAGTTGCCCCTTTAGGATCCCCTCCTAGGACCCTTGCTATTTTGAGCAGTAACAGGGTCCACATAGGGTTAGCCTCCCCCTCCCCTTGTCCACACCTTGGGTCGGGCCTGGAATGATGCCCGGAGATTGATGCGGCTAAAAGGAAAAGAAAAAACATAATTTGATCACTCTTAACAAGAAATGTACCACAAAATGCAAAAGATGGTCGAGACATACAAATTTAGCACATGTGTGAAAGCCAAACATGAGCTCTATCGCTGCTTCATGGCCATCACCCTGGTTCCTATGGGCCCTAGATGAGCCCCCTCCATCATTAAGGAACCCACGGTTGTCACAACCCCTAGTGGGCGATGAATTGCCCCACTCTAAAGGGGTATCCTACTCCTGTATCCTACACATCATGCTCTCATCCCCTGGAGCCTTGAGCAATTATGAAGAAAAATCAATCAAAGGAAAAAAGCATATGAAGAAGGGTGGAAAAACAAAGGTCGGGGTAACTCATGTACCACAATTTTCTCCATCCTACACTCATATACCCAGGTGTGGGCTTCCCTTATTATAGCTACCCTTGTACCATGACATGTGGCTTGGAGCATTCCCCTGATCCCCACTCCATTCCACCACTATATCATTTGCCACCTACCACCTGATGGATGTACCATGGACATGTCACCCCCTTTAAAGGTTGACGCCACCTAATAGGGTCTTTGGTTAACCCCCATATTGAACTTGGAGACACTTGTACATGCCAAAGCCCATTATTCTGTGATTTGTAAGCTCTTTTACTTGATTATTCTAATGATTTGTTGTATTGGAAAGCAAAGGAACGTATTGGATCTTATGAAAGATTGTGGGTGGGTGTCCATTTGGGGCTTGGTCTCCCTATATAGGGTCCTAGCCCTCCAAAGGGCCACATTGGCACTTGTAGGGTGAGCGATGAGAGCCATGGGCCTCCACCATAGCAAAGAGTACTTCATGGATACCCAGCACCACTCATTGTTTGTTCGTGTTCCACCTTTTGGATGAGGATAATGCACCTAGTTCACCATGCCCAGCTAGCTCCACACTTGCACCATACACTTGGCAGATGTTCCAAAGTCTATATGATGATGTGTCTCACTGCAAGAGACAAAGGGAGGGCTTATGTCATCATCCTAGCCCTTACAGATGGTCTATAAGCATTTTCAATCCAATTGGAGACCCATGAGGAAATCCTTGTGCCCCCGCACCCACTTGGGTGCACCATAGGGACATACTTGGAAAACAAGGGACCAACCCCTTGTCCACTATGTTTGGAATCCATTTTTCTCACCATGGCACACTTTGGACTTCATTAGGCCTCCTCAAATGCCCAACGATTCATTTTATTGATCATTTTTCCCTCTTGGAAGGCTTATTTTTATGTTATTAACCTACCTTGGTGGGCTTGTCACCAAGGGATGTTATTATTGCACATTATTTTATTATTTGGGGCTTAATTAGGCCAATTAGGCAAATCAAACTCATTAGAGATTGTATAAATAGATGAGAGGTGATTCATTTCTCTCATCATCACTTGGATTTGGGTTTAGTAGCTACTTGGAGAATTTTGCATTCCCTTTTGGATGACGAATTTGGTTTCATGGATGAATTTTGATATTTGGATTCTATCTTCTTGGTCTTGGAGCTTCATTATTGGCATAATTTGATGATTGGATATACTCATTTGTACATGTAAGTGATCTTTCTCATGTTTATTCTTGTTATTTACTTTGTCTCATGAATGTTGGTAGGATTTTCGCTATCTAGGTTTGAAATTTACTGTTGTTTTAGGCGAAACTGTGGAAATTTAGATCCTTTGAAGCGTTGCATCATTGCATGTGTCATGTTATGCATCTTGATAAGTCATCAATTATTGCACATCGAAATATAAAGTCCTTGGGTAGCTACTATCATGCCCTAATTGCCATGCAAAGATGCCTAAAGGCCTCCTTGATTGGGTATAGTCTCTCCAAATCACAAGTTCATCTTGACTCCATCTCTCCCAAAGGAAAGGCACTAATCCATCCACTGGTGGTCACCTAAATGCTTATTTTTCTTGCCTCCTCTCTCTCTTTCTAGGCCTAGCCACCATAGGTCACCTAGGGCATCAAATAAATCTCATTGTAGCCATCAAAACACCTCGATTTTTGGTCCATAATTGCGCTAGGGTTTCCTCTAGAGGCCCTCCAAATTTGAAGCAATTCTGATGGTGGGATCTCGAGATATAGCAAGCCCTAGCTTGAGGACCATTTCTTGCCCTAGGTTTCCCTTGGCTAGTGTCCTCATTTGGATCATTGCATTCAATCCTCAAAAGAAAATTTGTCCTTTGATCCTCTTCTCTTCCTTAATCAAGTCAAGCCCCTTCTTCGTTGATCAACTCCATACCCTTGACCTAATTCTGGGACCACTTGGTCCCTTATGGTCCCACAACTTTACAACTCTAATTTCAAAAAGATCACAGAAAGGCCAATTCTCTTCAAGGATCCTTAGGCCTATGAATCATCTTTACAAGATATATTCCCAAACTCTAGCCTCAAGAATCACCTTGCTCCTCAAGCAAAAAAGCCATACAATTGAGTCTCTCTTGTGAATCGACCTTAGGAATCACTCCTTATCCTCTTATTAATCCATTCGTCTAGTGATTCCCCTTATACCACGTCTCCTGCCATCGGTGAAAGTCTGTAAAGAGCAGGGAACCTTAGCTGAGGTGACAATAGATTATCGCTCCATTGTTGGCCATTGACCTAGTAGTTGCTCCATAGGATCCCCTCCTAGGGCCCCTGCTAGTTTGAGCGATAAGAATGACGTCATGATGAAGTGAGGTCGTTGGAAGGCCACGTTGAGTTCTCTAAGTGCCAAAATGAGAGAGAGGGCTCCATAAATGATGTACAAGGGGATGGCCCCTTAATGTCTATGTAAGTCACCATGTGGTGCTCCAAGAGGCTCTAGGGCACAAATACCGATCTCATGGGTCTCCTGGTGAAAGATAAGCTTGTAGACTGCTCCAAATGAGGGCACTAATGATGGTGCTTGCCCTCCCATGTCTCAAGGGTGAGACAAACCTTTGGGCCCTGAATCAGCTACCAAACCATGTGTACACTGCTAATCTGGCAGGGGCAATGCTGGTCCAAGTGCATCATCTCGTGAATAATGTGGGGCAACAAACAAGTTGCTAAAGGTGCTAACAATGACCATGAGATGAAATAATGCTCTATCACATGATGGAGTCCCATGGCTCTCAACACATCCCCTACAAGTGTCAATATGATCCTCTGGTGGGCTTGGGCCCCAATTAAGTTGCCCAACCCATGATGAAACCACTACCAATTACATATAAGATCCAATGTGTCTCCTTACCATCAGGTACAATAATTCATTAGTGCATCTAAGTGAACCAAGCTTGTTAATCAAAGGCACAAATGAGACTTCATAATGGGCTTCCCTTCCAAATTTGGGGCTTTGAGCATGTAATAGTGTTACCTCCCTAGGTAGGAGTGGCTAATAAACAACCCTATTAGGTGTTCCCAACCCCTAAAGGGAAATACATGTCCAAGGTACATCCTTCAAGTGATAGGTGTCATGTGGATGATGATGAGGTGGATTTGGGCACAGGGGTCTCAAGGCCAAATGCCATGCGTTCAACGGTGGTAATGACAAGGGATGTCCACACATTTGGGTGAATAGATGTAGGAGGGAGCAATCGTGGTACATGAGTTACCCCAGCCTTTGTTTTTCCACCCTTCTTCATTTGCCTTTTGCATTTTTTATTTTTTTTTATTATTACTACTCGGGGCTCCAGGAGATGAGAGCATGTTGTGTATGATGTAAACAGTTATTACCCCCTTAAGGTGGGGTGAATCATCGCCAACCAGGGGTTGGGACATGCATGGGTTAATTAATGATGTGGGGGCACTCATGGGGCCCCAAGAACCAGGGTAATGGCCATAATGAAGGGGTAGTGCTCATATTTGGCTTTTGCCCACACGCTATATTTAATATTTTGACCATCTTTTGCATTTTGTAATATTCATTTTCTTTCACTTGTGGCCATGATATGCTTTTATCTTCTTTTTTTTAGCGGCATCAACCTCTAGGGCAACATTTCTAGGCCCGACCTAGACATGTGGACAAGGAGAGGGGAGTACCAGAGCCTTGTGGACCCAGAGAGGAAAGATGATGAAATAAGGCATGTAATGTGCAGAGGGGAGTGAAAAATATGAAACAGGAAAATGGGACAGCACTAGCAAAATCGAGGTTTCCCAAATAGTGCCCATCATGAAGTTATAAACCATTAGGGGAGGTCCCATGGGACCAGGATTGAGGAATAACCCCCCATTTAAGGTGAGGGAACAAGACTACAATAAAAGCCCTTCCTTCTTATAAGCCACCCAATAATCCATACCCAATGTGCCCAAGGAAAAACATGCATAAGCACCCGATTGCACAATGAAAAACATACCTTTAGGATTGGATGGCCCACCTTCAAACATATGCTCTCGACAAATGGGTGAGGGGACATACGACTAGCTCGAGGAGAGGAGATGAAATGGCTCAATGCATCGGCTACATTGGCAACTATCAGGGGTCGTTGGTTTCTTGCTAAAGAGATGTGTAGCAGAAAATTTCTCCTATGGGGTCACCCACTGGTGGTGGGTAATAAGACCTATGGATTGGTTACGGAGATTGATCTTGACAGAGAAGGAGAGACTTGTACTTGTTATCTCTTCCTTAGGCTATGGGCCATGAGACCTAGGATTGGTCGAGAAGATTGATCTTCAAAGAAAATGAAAAGTACCTCCCTAGCTAAGAGGTAGTGTTGAAAAATGGGTAGCTATGGTCGGTATTTTCATTGACAATTAATAGAGAAAATTCATATTTTCAAGTTTGATCAAGTCGGCCCCTGTTAATTTTAGGTATGTTCTATGCTTAGAGCAATTTATTTCAATTTTCATAGTTAGCTCAATATCTTTTCCAGATTAGCAATCACATCAGCATAATAGTAAATTGCAGATATAACATAAACATAAATCGCAGAAGACAAGCCAAGACAAGATGACACAAGATGTGGCGCTAGCCAAGGACAAACCCCAATGTGGGGAAACCCTTGATCAATTCTTCTTATATGTTCTTCAATAGTTCAGCAAAGAGAGAGAGATAGTACATTTACAACAGAACTCAACACTTTGACTTATCTAAATAAGAGCATAGATCATCTCTAAGAAGATGATAAATGAGGTAGCTAAACTCAATTGAAGACATGCTGCTTCGCCCCCCCCCACGAACCTACTCCCGAATCGCGCTCCCTTTGGGAGCGACCAAGGAGCGCGCCCCTGAAATCGCTCCCACATGGGAGCGAAAATTTTCGCTCCCTAGCCTTTTTTGCAACAAAAAAAATTGTAGTAACACTCCAAATGCAATTTTTTTCAAAGAAATAAATAATTTTTTTGTGGGGCAGCCTAATTATCAAGCCTATGGCCCTAGTATTGATACGCGATTCATGGTAATGTTAAATTCTTAAAGTAAAAGTGACATTCTCCTTAATCTTCATTTTCATCCTTTTACTTAAATTTTTAACATTACCATGAAATGACTCAAGATGTTTGAGAGTGGTTTCGACCTCATTGGATTTCATATGGAGAAAGTAGAATTTTAAATCTCATTCAAAATCTAGCAGACTTATCAGTTTTTCAGGATTTCAAGATTGGGGGGATTGCAATGTTTCCATTGGATTTTGTCATGTATTAGGGTATGGAACTCGTATTTAATGAAGAGCACCAATCCCTCTATGTACCTTGATGTTAGTGACATTGGTTGTCGAACTCCTCTATCATGACCCTACTAAAAATGTAACCATCACTCGAACAAAATCTTGACTTGACATGCTATGTTTTTTCTATCTTATGTTAATGAGGGTGATATTAATGACAAAGATCTTGATTTTCCAACAAGACTCAAAAATTAGACATTTCTCGCGGCGGCAAGAGACCCAAGCATTAGCAATAGATAATAGATTTACTTGTCTTTTCTAGTTTCTAGTAGTTTTTATAACTGTTGACTCTTTCATATTTATTATGATATTTTTTGTAAACAATATATGACAATTTAAGTTTGAAGTTGGCAATTATAACTCATTGGTAATGAATTATGAATATGATGCTTTGTGAAAGTTGAAAGTTGTTTCATTTCATTTCATTTTATAACATTTCATTTCATGTTAGATATTATTTGTTGTAATGGTTACACTTAGCTTACAAGTACAACTTTGGAGATCAATAATGATAAATGTTATATATTGAATTTTGAAAGCTTGAAACTTTAAGATTGATGATTCATGAGACTATCTTGTATGTTACTAACTTGTGGACGTGGTTGATGAAGGTTATAACTTCTAGATGATTGTTGTTATATGGTTCAATCTATGTTTTTTTATGTTTTTTATATCTAATTCATCATTCGACATGTTTTGTTGACATATATGGATCAAAATATAAAAAATATAATATATATATATATATATATATAAAACGCTCCGGGATTCGCTCCCAAACCGGGAGCTTCTGAAAATGTCGCTCCCCCTCCCGCTCCCAAGTAACCTTGGCTTCAACTGATTCTCCACGGTGACTCCGTCACCATGCTGCACCTATCATTGTGATGCATCTCATCATCATGTGGCACCCATCATCACTACGTTGCATTTCATCATGCTCCAGCATTGTACTGCATCATGTACCATTGCTGCCCCATTGTTGTACCAATGTTGCACCATGTCCAGCAACACTGATCTACACCATGCTGCACCATTACTTCTGTCATGCTGCCACACTGCTTTAGTTGCTGGCTATGGCCTATGGCCTAGCCCAGCAGCAAGATAACTTGCAATTGTCAACACTTTGATGACAAACTCTCATTCCAAGTTTGTTTCCCAACCACTTGTCACTAGTCTAGGGCATCTAATCATGAGATCTGCTCTCATCTCATTGACTTCCACAGGCTGCCTTAACACGATCCAAATCTGAACTTCATCTAAGATCCAACACCTACAAGAAATGTCATCAATAACATACCTTAGCTCATTCTTTTGAGGTCTAATTTGTTTGCTACAAACTAGGCCTGGTTAGGGCATATCACAGTCCCATTGTCAGCCTTCTCTTCCACCCAGATTTGCTCCAAGGTGATGCGGTTGCCCTTCCTTGTGGGGATAAGACCCCTCACTGTAATCCTGGGTAGTTCTAGCCCTTACAAAGTTCTCGGCCTACCCTCAATCCCTGCGGCATGCTACAGCAAGCTTCCACAGGCCTGCAACAACCTTGTTAAGGGTTTGCCCACCCTCAAATGTCCTCAAAGCAGTCCCTCCTTGCCTCGGCCCTCTAGGAAGGTACCTCGGCCCTCCTAACAGCAACTCGGCCTTCACAAAATGACCCTGAAACAACCTCCTAAACCCACGTTGTTCTGTCCCTCTTTGCTGCGGCTTAATCACAACAGGAAGGTGCCTTACTCGGCCTGTTTCAGGAGGATTTCTAACCCAGAACAGTCCCTAATTATAGCAGCCCTCCAGCAAGGAACTTCGGCCCTCCTTCCAGCACTCAGTCACCTGAAGTTGGCCTCCAAACATCCCTTCAAACCCTCGTTGGCTTGTCTTCCTTACTGCGGTTAGGGTCACCCTTGGGACAGCGTATTAAAGGGTTGTCTTCCTTGATAGCATAGAGGGTTAGGGCATCTCTTCTTCCTAACATGACTGCGTCCTAGATCTAGGAGAGCTGTCAAACTAGGGCTCTGCTAGGACTGCATTTAGACTTCAAGCTTAGCTCCTTTCCTCCTGCATCTAGGGCTTCCTCCTCTTAGACTTCTCTTCCACTAAAACCCAAAACAAGTGGAGAGAAATCAAGAGTGAAGTGTCTATGCAAATGACTATCAAGTCCCCTCCTTTTATACTAAAACGTTGAGCACACATGGGGGTTATTTGGTTGCTGGCCAGCCTTGACGAATTGTCCCATAACACAAATAAATTCATATTTCCATTAATACTTATCGGAATCGGATGATCTTTAGATCAATCCTACACCTCTCAATGAGAGGAGTCCAAGAAAAATATTAGCTGCCATAAATAAGATGTCCCACATGGAGTTTTGCCCTAGTTTCCAATTTTAACAGCCCCACGTGTCAGAAAAGACACCTCCAAAACCACATATAAATAGAGGCTCGTTGGACTTCATTTGGACACACACATCATCACATCTGATCTGAAATAGCAAGTAGTTCACACGTGCGAAGGAGTAAAAAGAGATTTTTCTTATCTGTGTTGAACAAATTCTTTTGATCTGTTTGACTTGCATTGACCTAGGCTAGTTTGAATTTGTTTGACCAAAAATTTTGATTAT
Organism: Pinus tabuliformis; assembly: GCA_031772625.1. Lineage (NCBI taxonomy): Eukaryota > Viridiplantae > Streptophyta > Pinopsida > Pinales > Pinaceae > Pinus > Pinus tabuliformis. The sequence continues at coordinate 835,387,684 of CM062815.1, forward strand.
CTGTGGACGCTGAAGATTACAAAAGATTGTTGACTTGACTTGACCGAAATTGTCTTGTATCTAGCTTGTCGAGTTGGTTGACCGCAGGGTTTGACTAAAGCTTTGACCAAAAGTTTGATTGGTTCTTTTGAGGCAATTTCAGGACCAAATTTCGGCCCTTTTGTTTAGCTACCTCGAGCCGAAATTCAGCCCCTCCGTTGAAAACTATAACTTTGAAAAATGTTGACCAGATTCTCTCTCCCTTTGATTGATTTGACTTGGATATTGTCGAGGTTATTTTGGTATCTTGTTGAAATACACTGATGTACTATTGATGAATAAAATTTCTCTCTCATAGGGAAAGATTGGTTAGGTTTTCCCCATATGGGTTGGTGTCTCTTGTCTCTTGTTCTACTGTTTACTGTGATCTCTATTACTCTATTGATGAAAGTATATGGGAGGTTTTTCATGTATAGTTGCTTAATGATTGGAATGCTAAAAGAACATTGATTATATCATTAGAAGTAGTTATCAATTGTGAAAAACCATACTAGTCTTGATTGCACTAGAAAATCAACAATGTCGAACACAAGGGAAACCACCCAGTGAAAGACCAATGATGAAAATCGATGTTGGGCACAAGGTCATCTACCAATGATGAAAATAGGGCCAAGTTGCAACTCTAGGTCTACTACTCTCAGAACAATTTGTTGAAGTCAATAAGAGCAGACCAACCAGCAATAAGTCTATGGGAACCTTCTGTATTGACATGACTATATGACTAAGATACTAATCAGATACTAATAGTGACTTGACAAACCGAGTATGGTCGACACAATGAGTCAAGAGACACCACAAAATGGCCAACACAGAGTTTTACTTCCCTTAAACATAAGAACAACATATTTTGCGACTTAGGCAGCATGGACCAAGATGAACCTTGTATGATTTTCAGCCACAAGAGGTATCAACAGACTCTCCATATGATTGGAAAAGTAAAAAACCAGAGTACCAACACTAGACAAGGTTCGACTTCTTAAGGCCATACTAAATCCCAATTCGATGAGGACAAGACTCATAACATAGTGCTTTGTTCAAGGGCCGAATTTGACCACAAGGACAAAGTTGACCATAGTCCTATTTTGACCAGGCCGTTGACCAAGGTTGAAATTCTGATATTTAAGATGGTTTGACCAGCATTGACTTGCTGAAGTATTGACCAGATTTGACTGGTATTTTGACTTGGATATTGGCACAGATTTCTTAACAAATTGTTTATCTCTAAACCTTGTTGAAGAATAATTTCTCCTAAGAAAAGTTGTTGGGCTTTCTTCCAAGGTTAGGTTTCCCACGGTAAAATTATTCTCTATTGTGCATAGCTGTTTTTCTATGTTCTTTACTGTTTCTGCTGCATTTACTGTTGAGATTTCTTTGAAGTGTAATTATTCAATGATAGTAATGGCATAAAATACTAGTTGGAAATCATTACGAAGTAATTGTCTGGCAGAAAATCGTATTCTACTATATATCTTGTAGAAAATTCAACACCTTCATGGATCTCCTTTTGGAACCCCACTATCATTTTAATGTGCAAAATCTGTTACTTCAGTTCAAAGTAGAAAATATTTTAAATGCTCCTGAGCTTCAAATATAAAAGAGTATGGCTCTAAAGTTTTAAACCAACGAGTGGATCTATTCTAGGACGAAATGGCTCTGAAGTCGCCAGGTCAGGTTAGCGCACGCGAAGGGTTTGGTTAGGGTTTCAACCGAGCTTGAAGCTGCAGTAACCGCGCTTGGGTCTCCGTTTCGCTCCCGCCGCTACTGCAGACTCCGCGCTCCCTCCTCCGTTACAATGCCGCTGTAGACTTCGAAGCTCCGCGCTGAGGACTCCTTCGCCGTGACCTCCGTGACTTCCGTTTTCTTACCTGTGACGGTTTACTTTTTTAACCTGGCACGGTCCGTTAGCTGTAACTGCAACCTGTCTTTTTCCCCGGGATTCTCTACTCCATAAGGTGTCCGCCGTCCCGAGGTGCAGCTGGCCATGGAGGACTTGGAGGCCGTAGATTATTCCGCTGACCCATTGGAAGGGGTCTCCATCTGGCGCACTCCATATGCCACATCAGAAGGTATGTTTAATCCTGATTTTTCCGGAAATTTCTCACAGTTTTCCCTCGGTGAATCGTCTAGGGCTCAGCCTGTGGTCCTCCCGGATGAACCCCCTACATGGCCTGCCCTCTCCACGCCGCCTCACTCTCCGGCAACCCTCGGTTTTGTCTCCGGTTGCTTAAACCCTAACCCTGGGTTGGTTCCCCCGGAATCTAGCTCTTTTTCTCGACCGCCGTTTAACCCTCCTCTGCCCTCATCCTCCGCCGGACTCGCAGTTTCCCTTGGTCACCACTCTGGCAGTTTCAATGCCGTACCCCCGCTTTCGGGCCCCCCTTTTGCACCCGGTTTTGGCATTCCTATCACTCACCAGTTCGCGGCCCCTTTGAATGTTACTGCCCCGCCTCCGGGACAGCCACTGAACCCTCCACCTGCTCGCGGCCCTAAGCGGAAGTATAAGTGTTTCAAGTCCAAGGAGGACGATATTTTTCTCAGACTCGAAGAGGACATTCGGTGGGGAGAATCGATGGACTTTGCAGATCGGGTCTTGGTCGGCCGCATCAGGGGACGCAGCTACACGGCGGCACAATTGAAAACCTGGGCAACTGAAGTATGGGGGCATCATTTGGTGAACATCCCTCATGTGCAGACATTCGTGCGGGGATGGTTCGCACTGAGGTTTGCGCGTGCCGACCACACAAACTGGGTCTTGTCCTCCTACTGGCATTTTGAGCACGCCCCTGTGCTCCTTAAGAGATGGACACCCTTATTCGACCCTGAGACGGAGCAGATAGGCATTGGACCAGTTTGGATTCGGCTTCCAGGGTTACCTCTTCAATACTGGTCCGAGGATATATTCAAACGTATTGGAAATGCACTTGGCACATTCATGGGCTATGATAAATCTTATCATCAGACTGGCATGATGGCTTATGCTAGAATCTTAGTCAACATGGATACCAGAGGCGGGCTATATGAGCACATTACTATTCAGTGGAGAGACTCTGCTCGCAGACAGATCATCGATTATGAGGGCATTCCCTACCGATGCCGCAGGTGCCACAAAGTAGGGCATCTCTATAAGGATTGCCCTCTCCTCCGAAAAGGGGCTAGGAAAGGCAATGAAGCTGGAGTCGACCCTCCCCTGGACACCTCCCCTAATCAGCAACCCATTCAGCATTCGGGGCCTCAACTGCAAGCACAAGAAGGAGTTGTCCCACAGAACTCTCCTGCGGCCGCTGATACTGTCTCTGCCCCTGAGGCACCTCCAACTTCATCAGCACCTGTTCATTCAGCACAGCCGGAGGACGCTGCGAACTCGGGTATGTCTTCATCTCCCCCTTCTTTGATATCTCATGCATCCTGCACTGCATTGGGCATATCTACCCTCCCTTCATGCTCCGTTCCCCTTCCCTCATTATCTCATCCCGATCCGCGACTCTCTCCCTCTCACTCTCCCCTTACTTGCTCCCTCCGCCATTGGCCCCCCCTCTATTGATCACATCGACTCTTGCTTCCCTCTCTATCCGAACGACTCAGTCATCTCCTCGGTACGCTCTGCGATCTCGGATGAGGGACAAGGGCCCTGATGCGGTTGGTCTTGACTCTATGAGCATCCCCTCCTCACTAAAGACCTCCCGAGGTCGACCCTCCCGTATCACAAAAGCTAGGCATACTGTCGACGAAGAGGTTGCCCTTGGGCGACAACAGACTATTTTTGGGGCGCTTAGAGCAAAGGATGGCCCTCTTCCCCTTCCCCCATGAAAGTATTATCCTTTAATTGCCGAGGTTTTGCTAGTTCACCAAAAAAACTAGCGCTCAGGAGGCTGCTTACATCGACTCAACTTGACATTATTTTCCTGCAAGAGACCCTATGCTTGGCTGAACCCCTCACACTCACCCTCTCCTCTTGGCTCCCTAACTGGACCTTCCACGCCCTGGATGCAGCTGGGCGATCTGGAGGATTGGCTATTGGGGTCTCAAACAGGGCTGTGGATATTCGGAACCTCTGGGGAGGGAGGGGATTCATAGGTCTTGACATATTTGTCCACTCTATTGAAAGAGACATTCGCATTTTCAACATCTACGGCCCTTGCACTGATCGTGTCAACTATTGGAGATCATTAATGGCATCTGAACTTCTACAAGCTGATAACATCATATTGGGAGGGGATTTGAATTTTTCCTTGGGTTTCTGTGAATCATGGGGGCATATGGCTCAGGTCGACTCCCTCTCTGAAACCCTCTCCACCTTATTAGAGGATCATAAATGGGTGGACATCCCTTCTGCTCGTTTACAATTCACCTGGTCAAATAATAGGAGTGGGGAGCAGAGTTTAGCCAGGAGACTCGATCGTTTTCTTATCAAGGAAACTCTGTACAACAGCCTCCCCAGAATACGACAATGGGTCGGATCAGGTGGCATGTCCGATCACAGACCTATCTTCCTGGAGGCTGAGGACCTTAATCACAAAATCAAGAGCCCCTTCAAATTTAACGCCTCTTGGCTCCAGGACCCTTCGTATCTTCAGCTGGTCCATAATTTCTGGCAGAACAATCCCATCAGGGAAGAGGAGGAACTAGCAGCAGGTTTTGTCAGAAAGCTCAGGGAACTCAAACAAATCACCAAAACCTGGGCCCACCAGAAGCGAATCCAAGATAACCTCATTCTGAAAGAGGCAGAACAGGTTATTGCGGATTTTGAAAATGCATCCTCTGGGACTTTCCCCTCACAGGAGAGGAAAGAACAGTACGCTTCACTTATTGCTAAGCGCACTCAAATTCTGAAAGAAAGGGAAGAAAGTTGGAGGCTGAGGAGCAGGGCTATCTGGCTCACTGAGGGAGACAATAACTCAAAATTCTATCACAAATTCGCCAATGGACGCAAAGCCATCAATACGATTTGGGAGCTTAAGGATAACCAAGGCCATACTGTTACATCTCAACCGAACCTGGCAAGATTGGCCACTGAACACTTTCGAGGTATATACTCTGCTCCTGGGGATATAAATATTTTGGAAATCATGAGAGTTGCGGAACTCTTTCCCAGATATGTTGAACAAGATGAGTTGGATGAGCTACAGAAGGAAGTAACCATGGAGGAATTGGAAGCCACACTCAAATGGTTTAAGAAAGATAAGAGCCCGGGCCCAGATGGCTGGACCATTGAATTCTACATTGCTTTTTTAGACATCTTGGGGAATGACCTTCTGAAGATTGTGGAGGATAGTAGGCGACGAGGCAGGATATCCGCAGCCATCAAGACCACCTTCATCGCCCTTATCCCTAAATCCGATGATCCGTCCTCCTTCGATGATTTCCGGCCCATCTCACTCTGTAACTGCCTCTATAAAATCATTGCCAAGATTATCGCTAACCGCCTCAAGCCCATCCTCTCGCAACACATTTCCCCTGAACAATTCGCTTTCTTACATCACAGACAAATCCATGAAGCCATCGCCACTGCTCAAGAGCTCATGCACACCCTGCAGATCAAAAAACAAAAAGGAATGATCCTTAAAGTGGATCTCTCGAAGGCATTTGACAGAGTAAACTGGCTGTATTTGAGGCTGCTACTAACTCATCTTGGCTTCCCCTATGACTTCATCAAATGGACAATGAGCTGCATCACCGATGTATCTTACAGTGTTTTACTCAACGGGGAAGCCACCCCTTTCTTCACTTCTGAGAGAGGACTTAGACAAGGATGTCCCCTCTCGCCTTTACTATTCCTGCTAATCATGGAAGGTTTAAGCAGAATTATCACATCAGCCAGGGATAGACATCAATTAACAGGCATCAAAATGGTGGATAATTTCTTCCTCACACATCTGTTATTCGTTGATGATATCTTGATTTTCCTAAACGGCAGCATTGGCGATTCCACAACGCTTCATAACTCTTTCCTTCTATTTCAGCAAGCTACGGGAATGAAGATTAATGAAAACAAATCCACGATCACCATGGTGGGCTGCTCCATTCAGGAATCTGCCTATATCACTCAGCGTTTTCCCTTTGTTCTTTTGAATCTGAAGGATGGGATAAAGTACCTTGGATTCAGACTAAAACCATCCGGCTACAAGATTGCAGATTGGTTATGGCTAATTGCAAAAGTGGAAAAGAGGCTACAAGTATGGTACCACCGATACCTCTCACGAGCAGGCAGATTAGTACTCATCAAAGCTGTTATTGAAGCCACGCCAGTCTACTGGATGGCCCTAGCCTGGATTCCTAAAGGCATTCTGAATAGGCTTCAAAGCATATGCTGCAGATTCCTTTGGAAAGGAAATCAACAGGGGAGACTATTTGCTTGGGTCAAATGGGATACCATTGCCAAGCCTAAGCGTTGGGGCGGATGGGGCATCAAGAGATTGGATTCCTTCTCCAAAGCTCTAGCTGCAAAGCTTGGCTGGAGGCTACTTACCTCAGATGGCCTCTGGTCACAGGTTGCATACGCTAAATATATCAAGCCCCAGTCCGTATTGGATTGGATCTGTACTCATCATGGCACCAATCATCAAATCTCAAATATCTGGAAAGCTGTCATGGGTACCTTACCTCTTCTGCGTGATGGCATCACCTGGCGCATAAAGGAAGGCAACGCGGTGCGCATTGGGCTGGACCCATGGGTGGGATGTGGAAATGCCCACAGATTACCTGCTGATTTAATTCGACACCTTCAGGGCAGAGGTATTACACACATCAAGCATATTGGAGACAATGCAAATTCAACGTTCCTACAACAAGCTTGGTTGACCGCTCAAGCTCTGGAAGTACCTGCACAATGGACAAACGAATGGACGGAGTACACATGCGCACTATCTCAAGCACATATTAGGCTCACTGATGGTCCGGATGAGATCATATGGGCTTTTGCCAAGCATGGTGTTTATACACCTAAGCATGGATATCTAAAGCTCATGGAACCTTATAGGCCCCCGGAAATTCAACCCACCTGGAAGGCTCTCTGGAAACTAAAATCAGCCCCCCGGACGAGACTGCTGATGTGGAACATCCTTAACGATAAAATTCCCACTGGCTCCAATCTCATGAAGCGGTCCTTTTATGGACCCTTCCGATGTCACCTCTGTCATAACGCAGAGGAAAGCACCGAGCACTTATTCCTTTCTTGCAGCTCTTCACAGCATTTCTGGAAATCACTCACTTCGCAGATCCCGCTATTAAAAGACTGGAACGGCAACAACCTCATAGGAGCCTGGAATGCATGGTGTCAAAATCACTCTGGGAAGGCTATTAACATGCCACTTCTGGCATGTTGGGCCATTTGGATCGCTCGGAATCAGTCTATCTTTAAGCTTAAAGCCCCTCATTGGCCTTCTATCATTCTCCACGGTAGCAGACTACAATATGCTACCTGAAGAGGATCCCCCAACCCCGCCCCGCATTCTCAGACCTGTACCCATTGATACATCCAAACCTTGGGCGTTCTTTGATGGCTCGGCTCAAGAAGCGGGCTGTGGGGGAGGAGCTATCCTCCACCTAAATGAGAGGCATTGTTTTAAGCTTCAAATCAACCTTGGAAGAGGCACTAATAATTTTGCTGAGCTATGCACCGCCAAACACATCATCCATTTTGCCCTTCATAAGCAGTGCAGACACCTACAGCTATTTGGAGACTCTAAAATTGTTTGTAATTGGCTGAATGATGCATCCCATTGTTATGCATTTTCTTTGAGGCATATACTTGATGAAGCAAAGAGATTAACTGCTGCTTTTGAATCCTTTGTCTGCCAACATGTTTACAGGGAGCATAACACCGTCGCCGACCAGCTCTCCAAAGAGGCCGCGCATAGAGATGGAGAAGACTGGTTGATTCAGGAGGAGATCGATGGCACATACTACCAGCATTACCACAGACCTTTTGACGACCACTTCGACGCTGGGCTATGAAGTCCACATTATACCAGAACAGTTTTTGTTTATAGTATGTACATAGATACTGTCTAGATATGTTTACAGCACACTTTAATTTTGCTTATACACAGTATATATATTGCTCTCTGCGAAGAGCACAGTCAAATTTTGATCTCTGATAAACTTAACAGTTTTTATTATTTTGGAAATGCTCCCTGCGTGGAGACATCATGGACTGCTCTACAGTTATTTTTTGAAACTCTGATAGGCAATGCTGCCTTCATATGAATATGCTACGGCATCTGCAAAATGTAATTTCTTAACTCATAATAGAAATTACGACTTTTTCCCAGGGGAAAAAAAGTTTTAAACCAACTGAACCATTATGATGTTAAATTTCAGAAAATATATAATATGACAAATGACTTCTTAACCAATTCAAGCAACATATCCAGGGGCAAAACATTGTTCAAATTGTTTGATGGCAAAATCATCCTTCATATCCCATGTAGAATTTTTCTCTAAATTTCCACCTTTAATTTGTTCCTCGACCTGTATAATATGTTATCTAATATCAAATAACCTGAATGTTAAAAATAATAATAACTAGAATATAGCATTTCTCTAGGTGAAATGTCATTACCGTCCATTGACCTCCGCCGTATGTGTTCCTCCCAAAGACATCAATACCCATGTAAACATCAAACTGGCGCTTGCCCGCAACAAGAGCAGAGCATTTAGGATGATCTTTCTGTGTGTTCAAAAAAATAATCTGTTCATTTTTCTTACTTAATTCCCGCCAAGATAAAAGTACAAAGCATAAATTGACTCGCATTGATTATCATGATCTAAAGGATACCATTACCTTCCAAGTGTAGTTGACAAATATCCCATCACAAATATCAAAGAAAGGTTTGTTCTTCTCATTTAATTCATTTTGCCATACAAGATCCCCATCCTTAGTTACACTGTCATACCTGTACTTCCATGACTTGAAATCAGAACTATGGCCCTTCATGCTCTATAAAAAGCAAAAGAACAGTCCAAATATATCCGTTTACTTACCATATGACTAAAGAACCTGGCAATGAGTTATGCATAGACACAGTTAAATGATCTACAAACTCCTTCAGGTGAGTAGTTTGTTCCAATTCCAGTTTAACCTCCATATTGATCTGCAAGTAACATTTCGCCTACCCTTATATATAACTTATATAAAATAATGAAACTGATAGTATCCTGAGCTCTCTAAGTGATAAAGCCCCTGTTCCTTGACACTGTCTATCTGTTCATGGTATTTACTTAAATAGAATATCAAAAAAAAGAAGCAGCTAGCAAAAAAACACCTCAAACAACTAGACTGGCCCACTTTGATTCCATTAATAAAAGTCGCCAAGCATTCCACTTATTGATACAGTCAAGAAAGAGTTTGGTAGATCAGGAAATTTTAAATAAATGTGAAAACGTAAGTTACAATTAAACTTCAAATTGTGAACCCAATAAATATTTCAGTGCTCAAACAAAACATTTCTGAAAAGAATGCAAGAATTTCAGCAACAAGTTGAAAAATCTTACGAGCCAGCCATCAAACCCTAGTTCAATCGCAAGCTCTGTCAAATGGTCAGCATACATCTCAGCAGACTCCTTGGAAGCCAGCAATGTTTTACAAATCGAAGTTCCCTCATCCCATTCAGTGATAAAAGTTCCCAAAACCTTACACACAGAAAACCAAATAGTAAATTTGAGTGCATGAAAGTATCTATAAGATCCACATGTCCATAAAAATCAAATTGAACCAAAGCAATCATTTCTCAATTCAAAGCCCTGAATGTTTGCATGCTATCTGGTTTATAGCTGTAAAGACCTAGAATGAATGAATATTGAAAATCTGAAAACAGTAAATCTGAATCACAAACAAGCAGGTTTGCATATTTTCCCACTTATAAAAATTTATTGTAGTATGCATAACATATATGTTTTGTTTTATGTGATTAACATATTTATTATGAGTAAAAATTACAGAACGCAATTAACCGGAGGAAACATGCGGTTTATAACTTCCTTTTAAAGGCCATAACCCAATGCTTATAGATGAGCACAGAAAATATACAAATGGCAATAAACAAGCAGCAACATTTTTTTATGGGTTTTATTTAACATTGTATATAAATATATCAACGAAAAAGAACACAAACTAGATGAAATAACAAACCATAGCCAAAACTGTTTACATTTTGTAAGACAGAGAGTTGACACCCATATAGTTGGTGTCTGCTCTCTTTCCAGGTTATGCAGAGAAACTAATGGGCTTTCCTATGAAAATTCGAGAATCCCACCCAAATCTACTACTGCAGCAACTGATTAAACTTCGGCCTATTTGTTAATTACTGAAACAAATTATTTACCGCTTCCTACAGCAAATATCGAAGCTAATACAACTGCAGCCTGCACTTAATTAATTAATCTGCCCAAAACAAGAACGGAACAATAGAGAAGGATACACACAAGTGACACGGTATTTTTTGGACAAATGTCCCCGAAAAAACCCAATGCGGGAAAACTAGTGCAGCAGCTCGGAGGGTTTTATATTATTAAGCAGTAGTTTCTAAATACAACATTGGATGCCCTTCTGGCAATCCAGTTACAAAGAAATAAATTGGCAGAAAAACTTAGTGAGATTACCTTACTCTACTCAGCAAATCCCGGTTGTTCTGGCAGCTAAACCAACTGTCCTAGCTATCTCTGTGTTGTCCCTGCGTCAACCTCAAAAGGCTTTGCGTCAGCTCAACTGGGAAACTTCTTGCCTTCTGGAGCAGTTTCCATCCCTCCCAGCTTAGAAATGTCAGCGCCTCTGCAAAACTCAGACTTCTTCTCTAGATGACTGCATTGTTTATGCGTGAGCCCTTTTGGTTCAGCGTCAAGCTCTGCATAGGCCCCTCTGGCCTAGCGTCAACCCTTCTAGTGTCTCTCTGCTTCTCTCTGTTGCTTATCCTGGGTCTTGGAGAAGATACTCCAACCCAACTATCCCTGCCCCTCACTGCAACAGCTCACAATCAAAAATCTCCCGACAGCGGCTCTGCTTCAGAAAATCGAACCTCTGAACTCTCTGTGTGTCTTTCCGAATGACCCTCAAGCCTTCTTAAATAATCTTCCCGTTGACATTCAACGGCTAAGATTAGAAGCTAATCAATGACTAAGATCATTTATGCTTGATCTTCGTCATCTTCTAGAAGTTACACCCACACTTTATATTAATACCCTTTAATTATTTTATTTTCCTAAGTTTAGACTTAGGGTCCCATTAAAAATCATTAATTATTTTAATAAAATTGTTTCTGGGTGGAATTTTCCAAAACGTTTTCTGGGTTCTTTGGAATACATGTGCCTAAGTCTCCCTGCATATTTTGAGACTTAGAGCACATCCAATGCTACCAAAAATCAACACTCCCTCTTAGCGATGAATGTGCTCTAGTAATGCCTTCAATCTAAAGCATCACACTAACTTCATAACATCGTCCTCTGCACTGCTAATGTCTGACATGTCCACCAACCACTGCACAATTGTTGCATCTGGACTACTACTGACCCTACCACTGTCAATATTGCATCCATACTGCAACTCCCTCTGAAATTCTACATCTGTGTTGTTGTTGGCACTGCAAACTGTTGCTGCGACTCCATCAGCAACGAAAAATAATCCCAAATCACTGAACTAACTGTGTTCAGTATGATGCCATGTGAATGTTGGAGCCTAACTACTACTAATCTCTGCGGCTAACCCTCTGAATCCACTGCATTGTCGCTGACTATTGCTTTGTGCCATCTGCATTGTTGCCAACTCTGCTCTGCATTGCTCAGTCTCTGGCGCTCCTAGCCACTGCAATTGTCTCCTTGACACTCCTCGGCACCATCCGACACTAGTCCATCCTGCTACTTCTGATCTGGGCTCCCGTAGCAAGGAATTGATCTAAGAGGTGGGCTCCTCAAGGATCCTACCCATCTGTAGCTCTTTTGAACTACAGCTCCAAATCAACCCACCTCCCTCCTGGAGGTATCTCAGCTGTCATGGCAAACTCCTCCTCCTTAATCTTCACGGGTGCAGCCTTCGGATCGTGCTTCTCACCTTTGTGCTTCTTCCTGAGAGGATATTGTATTGCGTAGTGACCTATCTCACCAGACCTGAAGAACTTTATCTTCAAGATGTCCTTCTTACGTCTTTGCTGCTCCTGCTGTCCCTTCGATGCAAGGGTTGCATTATCCTCCTCCTCCTTGGGCTTCGACCCACTGTTGTTGCTTCTGTCAAGCTTACACTTGACCAAGTCTCTCCTTAACTCCTCTTGTTTGAGAGTTGCCCACATCTCATCCCAATTCGGCAAAGTCGCCCTTCCGAGGATACTCTGGACAAAGACTTGCCACTCATCTGAGACAGAATTGAGGGCCAATCTAACCAACTCTGAGTCTTGAGGTGTAGACCCCACAGCAGATAACTCATCACGGGTCTCCTGAAGCTTCGTGAGGAATGGATCCACACACTCTCCCTTCTGCATCTAAGGAGATCTCAGCTTCTGCTCCAAGTACATCTTCCGCTGCTTGGAAGATCCCTGATACAATGTAGACAATGCGTCCCACATCTCCTTAGCAGTACCTCTACTAATGTTGTGATAAACCACATGATCCTTCACTCCGTCGAGAATCATTCTTTTCGTCTTTTCCATCTCAGCTCGGTACTTCTTCAATGGATCTGCATCTGCAGGCACAACCACCACGCTGTCAACATATGTCTTGAGAGCATACTCATCTAGAAGGAATGACATCCTTGCCTTCCAGATGACAAAGTTAGGTGGTTCGTCCAACCTATCATGATCCCTCAATCCACTGGTTGCCATCTCTGCCACAAATGTCGAAAATCTCCTCTTTGGTTCTTGTTGACCCTGTTGCCTACACCTACCTACAAGTCAGTGAGAAAAGCCTTCAACCCCACAAGGTGTGGTTGGTGGCAGGGAACTCAGAGAAGGGGTTGTCACACTAATCCCGACTCTCTCTGTTTGAGCTATCTCCTAGGTTAGCTAAGGGGGGTGGTCCCTAATGAAAAGTTAAGTTAAAAGATATGAGTTTCTAGGAGAATGTTATAGTGAAAATGGATTACTTTTAAGGATTTATGGGCAAATATGAAGTGAGCAACTTGAAATAACAATGCCAATCATTAATATGATTAAAAACCATAAAACCAGTGCCTTATAAGGAATTTGCTCAACAATTTAAAGATATATTTGCTCAAAGTAAAATGCAATGCTCTCAAAAGAAAAAAGAAAGTAACCCTGAAATCTAAATAAGAATTATTAGCACAAGATATGTAAGATACAAAATGTTTTTGAGGTAACCAACTTTATAAATCAAAACATGTGAAACATATCTTGCCAAAACCCAAAAATTAATTAACTTGGAAATATAAAAGAAAGGAAGTGCTAAACCAAGACATCAATATGCAATTAGACTTGAAACATGAAAAGAAAACACTTGTTTGAAATGATTACAATACTTGCTTTTGGAATAGACTTTGCATATGAAAACTCAAACCATCAAGAGACAAGTAAAGTAAATGTAATGGAAAGTGCTCTTGGTTAATTTTATTGATTAGCTCTACAACAAGATTACAATTTAACTCTTCAATCCTTAGACCTCACCCTCGCCCAATGACATGGATCTCACAGTGAGGAGTCAATAGAGGAGTAGAGGATCCCTAAGATGTCTACTTCAACCAACTTATGTTGGAGATAAAATTTTAATGAGACTTGGGGCCTTCCTACGCTAAAATGCCTAGATGAAATGCAAATTGTGTTAATTCCCCAAATTAAAATAATGATACATGCAAATGCTTCAAAGAGATTGATTTGCAATGCTTTAAAATGAAATAGTGTTCAACATAAGTTGCAATTATAACTTCAATTGGAGGAATAAAATTAGCTTACAAGTGTTGCATGTGTTTCATCAATGAATTAAAATGATACAAGTAGTTTGCTTGAAAGTAAAATTTGTTTCAAATAGACAATGACAATAAATTGCTCCAATATTCAAGATAACAATGTAACATAAAATTGAAGCATGTATTCAAGTGTTCATGAAACATTTTACCAAGGTAAATGGAAACGAAACAAAGTTTGTTAAGAATATAAAATGCTTGCATGTAAATGATGAATTGCCCAAAGTAAAGTGTAAGCTTGTAGCTCCAAGCAACAATGAGAAAGAAAATGCAAAGCTCAAATGAAATTGTAACAAACTTTAACTTAATGAAATGTGATAGTGGGGTTGTGTTAATTCCCAATTAAAGCATGCATGTAAGTGAATGAAATATGAATGCTTAAACCATGCAAATGTCAATCCACCCAAGAAAAGCCTCCCTCTAAATGGGGAGATAGGATACCATGGGAGAAATCCCAAGCTCCCACAAGCAAATTAGATCTTTTATTAATATTACAATGAGAAGAGGGCCCTTCAAAGTTCTCAACTATACTTCAAAGAGAGTCCTCACAATAATTGCTTGAAACTTAGACACTAGACCTCCTTTCTTGAGAAAGTAGTGACAAGATCTCACAAAACTTATGCAAGGGAAACAAGGTGTGAGTTTCCTCCAAATGCCCGCGACTTAAAGAGGAAAATAAGCAGCCCTCTAGTGAACTCGACTTGGCCAAAATAAGCCTCAAAAGGGCTCACGACATCCTTGGAAATCGAACCCCCAACATTTGCCAAAGGTCCTGCAAACACTTGTTAGATGTTGCGGGAAGTTGCTCTTCAAAATCTACCACACGAGTTAGCAAACAATCCAAGCAATGGCTGCAAAATAAGTTAAGTATTAATGGAAAAATCAACAAGATAAAATGTATATGTACAATTATAATTTACAAAAGGCTAAGCTAAAGAGTGAGAGTAAACTCTCATCTTTGCTTAGCCATCTTCAAGCTCTTAGATAGCAAATGAAATAAATGAAGTACAATGTTTTTTTAAAATAGATTTAAATTTAAAAGTTATCGGCTTGTGTACAAGCTATGTGTTGAAATCCTTGCAAAACCACTTTGTAAGATAAGACTATGAATGCTCAAAGAACAAATGAGAGCTCCTTTAAGAATGTATCAAGAGTAGGTTGGTCTCTCCAAAGACTTTCCCTTACGTTTGATTCTGTAATCCCAACAAGATGTTCCCTCTACAAAACTTCAATCAATAATTAGTTCCATATAGATCTAACAATAAACAATGATTAAAAACTCTAGAGATTTATTTAATACCAACTAGAGCATTCTATACCTAGAGCATACTTCTAAATCAAATGTCAATGCAAGATAGCTCTACATTAACAAATCTACAAGAGCATATGGAAACAAAGTAGATCAAAACATGAGTAAAAGGAATTATACCAATGCTCAACACTTCATCACTCGAAAAGGAGGAACACCTCATGAATGAAACCCCAAAGTCTTTATTGATATTTCTGAAAGTGTACAAGGCAGCAGCGCTTCCGCAAGCACAATAGTTAGTAACAATATTATACAATGTGAGAGCCCATGGCTCTATTATATAGAGAGTTGGGAGCAAATCCCAATGAAGAATGACAATGACGAATGGCATTGGAGCCAATCCCAATGTAGAAGTAATTAAACAAGTGGCATAAGGTGACAATGCCAAAGAGAAATTCGAATTTGTTCAATGGAGCTCCAATGCCAAGTGTAAAAATCGAATTCTGGCAAGTGGACATCATTTTCTTCTTCCCTTATGTGCCAAATTCGAATTTTATGGTGGAATGACAAGTGTATATGGGTGGTAACCCATGTGAGGACAATTTCCCACAAAAATCTCCACCAAATATTCTCCCAAATCCTCCCAATGTG
This sequence comes from Pinus tabuliformis, assembly GCA_031772625.1. NCBI lineage: Eukaryota > Viridiplantae > Streptophyta > Pinopsida > Pinales > Pinaceae > Pinus > Pinus tabuliformis. Next base: position 835,403,520 of record CM062815.1, read on the forward strand.
CATTACCTTCACAAATTCGAATTTCCAAGCAGCATTTTCATCTAATGCTAGAAATTCAATTTTATCTGAGCACATGTCTTTTCTTTGATTTTAGGGGTCCACATCACCTTGGGACATCACTTTAACTCCCCCATAATTTTCCACCTCATTTCCACAACATTTAGCATGTGTGGATATTTACTTTTCTCCATTTATTTAATTTTTTGCTTAATTAATTGCCAGATTTCCCACTAAACTTAGGAAAAGTGGGTTTTGAGGGCCCAAAACACATTATTAACCCCTCAAAATGTGTCATAGTAGAAAGTTGAGGGTGAGAGGTGTAATTTTGATTACTCATACCCCATACAACTTCTCTAGACTACACTTATTACAATTTTATTTGCAATTTTTGACTTGCGAGAAATCTAAAAAATTAAAAAATGACTACCTAGACCTAACCAAATTCCACGAAATTTTTTGTGTGATCTAGTATGGTAATATACATCAACTCTAGACACTAAGATGTGTCAAAAGCTCAACCTTCAAACCGTCACCCCGGCTTTGGGGTAAAACGTGAGTGAAAAAACCTAAAAAATTATCTGCCTCTGAAAAAGAAGGGATAATTAACCAAATAAAAAAAACACTCCAAGGTGTACTCGTTTGCTGATCAAGTCCCAACATCATAGGCTTGTTACAGAATCAAAACTCATCATTACTAATATCACTTATTACAATTCCCCGTAGGGTGTGAAATTTGGGTACAAAAAAGATGATGAGAAGAAAGAAGTAGAGTTAAAAAAACTCTGTTGACTGACAATTTCTAATGGTACAAGTGTCCTCTAGATCATCCTTAGGCATAGAGTTTTCATATAATCATCAGGTGCCACTCGAGTGGTCAACAGTTCTTACTGTTGTTGCTCATCCAGTAAAAAAATGGACTTCTTGGCGAGAAGTCTTACCGAGGAAGAAATTCCCTCAACTGTGCTTCTTCCTTCTATTCTAACGTCTTTCTACCCAGCAAAACGGCCTGCAGAAAAGACTATGTCCCACCAACTTCTCCTCATGCTGAGGCTTCAGCGCTGCTTCCTTTGCCCCGGCAAACTTTCGAACTGGGAGTCCTTCCTATCTGTCGACTCACTCAAAGAGAGGTTGCCTCAAAAATCAGCCCTCCGGCTAGACTGTGGAAACCCTCTGGGGTTTCGAACTGTTGCTTCCTACAACTTTTTCGATCTCCCACCTCTGCTTAGCGCTGGGTTCTCTGGCACTATTCTTGCTTCACCTGCAATGCTTTGATACCATGTGAAAATTCGAGAATCCCACCCGAATCTACTACTGCAGCAACTGATTAATCTTCTCATATTTGTTAATTACTAAAACAAATTATTTACTGCTTCCTACAGTGAATATCGAAGCTAATACAACTGCAGCCTTCACTTAATTAATTAATTTGCCCAAAACAAGAACAAAACAATAGAGAAAGATACACACAAGTGACACAGTATTTTTTGGACAAATGTCCCCAGAAAAACCCAATGTGGGAAAACCAGTGCAACAGCTCTGAGGGTTTTATATTATTAAGCAGTAGTTTTTGAATACAACTCTGGATGCCCTTCCGACAATCCAGTTATAGAGAAATAAACTAGCAGAAAAACTTAGTGAGATTACCTCACTCTACCCAGAAATCTCGATTGTTCCGGCAGCTGAACCAACTGTCACTGGCTATCTCCGCGTTGGCCCTGTGTCAGCCTCAAAAGGCTCTGTGTCAGCTCAATTGGGAAATGTCTTGCCTTCTGGAACAGTTTCCAGCCCTCCCAGCTCAGAAATGCCAGCTCCTCTGCAAAACTCGGACTTCTGCTCTGGATGACTGCGTGAGCCCTTTTGGCTCAGCATCAAGCTCTGTGTGGGCCCCTCTGGCCCAGCGTCAACCCTTTTGGTGTCTCTCTGCCTCTCTCTGTTGCTTATCCTAGGTCTTGGAGAAGATACTCCAAACCAACTATCCCTGCCCCTCACTGCAATAGCTCACTATCGAAAATCTCCCGACAGCGATTGTGCTTCAGAAAATCGAACTTTTGAACTCTCTGTGTGTCTTTCCAAATGACCCTCAAGCCTTCTTAAATAATCTCCTCGTTGACATTCAACGGCGCAGATTAAAAGCTAATCAATGGCTAAGATCATTTCTGCTTTATCCTCATCTTCTTCTAGAAGTTACACCCACAGTTTATATTAATACCCTTTAATTATTTTGTTTTCCTAAGTTTAAACTTAGGGTCCCATTAAAAATCATGAATTATTTTAATAAAACTGTTTCTGGGTGGAATTTCCCAAAATGCTTCTGGGTTCTTTGGAATACATGTTCCTAAGCCTCCCTGCAAAATTTGAGATTTAAAGCACATCCGATGCTACCAAAAATCAACATTTCCCCCCTATTTCAAATGACTTTGTTATATCATTTCGAGGAGGGTAATTTAAAGAATGCTCTAGATCACAGAGATCACTATGAGAGAAATCATAAGAGGATAGACCATAATGATAATAAAAAAATTGTAATTAACTGGTATGGATCTACCTAGCCATGATGACAACATAGGTCCTAATAAAGCACAGTAACATTCAAGCCATGAGCGTTCCCAACCCACAAAGACAATTTGTAAGCAACTGTACTTAAAAAACAATTATGTCCTTTTCATATCCATATATAATTATATTAGACAAATTGAACTGAGCATAAAAAACATATTATTTTTTATCCTAAAGATGAATTCATTCTCATTGGAAGGTGGCTACCAAGTTAAAGAAGGATGCTAAAATCGAAACAAGGCCAAACAAGCTTTCATCGATGGGCCCTGTTACCTACCAAAAGCAGGTGACCCCATAGGAGAAAAAATTTCTCCTATCTTGGACATCTAGCCAGCAACCCTATACATTGCTAAATATATGATGATATGCCACATTTCTTTGCCATTTGCACCATTCAGACACCTCTCACCATCCAACATTCCTCTTGAAGGAAGGTGGGTCACCACTTGGCAAGTACTTAACCATTTTAAAATCATGTGCTTTTACTTAATGTTTTGGACATTCTAACAAGGAAAAAGGGGTGATATAGATGATTGATTAATCTTGATTGTAAACTTGTTTTCTCGCCTTACCAAGCGGGTTAGTCTTTGGCCCTAGTCCAATGGGACCTCCTCCGAGGCCTTAGGGTTATAAGAGGGACAGTACTTGGAAAACTTACATTGAAGTAGTGTGTCCATGACTATTCCATTCTTAACACTCTTCATCATTCCCCTGATTTCACATCCATCCTTCGAGTTTAGTGTCATTAGTTCATTGGGATTGGCACCCTCACATCCACATGCTTGAGTCAGGGTCGGAAAACGATGCCCTAGAGCTTGATGCCACTAAAAGAAAGTTAGAAGCATAAAATGGCCACAATGAAAGAACAAGGAAAGTTAAAATGCAAAAGATGGTTGGGACATTAATTAACGCGCAGGAAAAAGCCTAGCATGAGCTCTACCCCCCTCATTAGCCATCACCTGATTCCTAAGCACTTGATGCTCCATCACATAATAAGGAAATTTTGCATGTTCCAACCCTAATGAGCGAGAATTCGACTCATCATCAAGTGATAAATCAATGCTATATCATTAGAAACAAGCTTGGACACCTAAGTTATGCACCTCATCAAAGCATTATCAAAAAGAAGTAAAAGGTGCACTAGAGGAGTGGAAAAAGCACGCTGAGGATAGTGGTAACTCATGACTCCACGGTTGTTGCCTCCATACATCTATACACTCAAAATTATAGACATCCATCAATTGGTCCTATGGCAATGGCACCTAGCCATGGAACATTTCCCCTCCATTGCCACCATTATCACTAACACCTATGAATTGAAGGGTTGACCTTGGACATGTCACCTCCCCTTAAGGGCTAGAAGTACCCAATAGGGTTAGCCATCCCTAACAAGGTAGGGAACACCTTTACCAAACTTGGTCTAATTAGATATTTGAAGGTGATCATAATTTGAAGTCTTATTATGCCCTTAACAATTAAGTATGGTCCACTATGATGCATCTATGGTCATTGTCTCTAATGATTAGCAACTTTCACCTAAGTTTGAGATGGTTTTACCAAGTGGTCCTTCATAGAGTAGCAAAGGCTTTGAGGGCGCACACTCCATGCCTTCACTACATATGATGCCCACGTTGTACCACACATCCGGAGAGCAATAATGACCTTGTAGATGCAGTGTTGCCCCTCCATAGCAAAGCGTTAGGCACTTTGATGATTCCAGCACTTGGTTGACACCAGTGTTATCAGAACCAGACCAAAACAGGTGGAACCGGCCGGTCTAGCCGTTTTTGGGCCAAAACCGATCCGAACCAGTCTATTTCACCGAACCGATTGGTTCAAGACCGGTTCCGTGCAGAAAATTTTTTACTTTTTTTTATTTTTTATTTTTTAGTTTGTTTGGCTCACTTCTTGCTCTCCCCTAGGCTAGCCTAATATTCAAGCCTATGGCCCTAGTATTGCTAGGAAATTCATGGTAATGTTAGGCAATTACCATGAAATGACTCGGGATGTTTGAGAGTGGTTCCAACCTCATTGGATTTCATACGAAGAAAGTAGAATTTTAGATTTCACTCAAAATCCAGCAGACTTAACAGTTTTTCAGGATTTCAGGATTAGGGGGATTGCAACATTTCCATTGGATTTTGTCATGTACGAGGGTATGGAACTAGTATTTAATAAAGAGCACCAAGCCCTCTGTGTACTTTGATGTTAGTGGCATTGGTTGTCAAACTCCTCTATCATGACTCTACTAAAAATGTACCCACCACTCAAACAAAATCTTGACATGACATGCTACGTTTTTTCTCTTATTTTAATGCCTAAATGGTTATATTCCTGGCGAAGACCCCAATATAGGCAATGATTTTGTTGATATGTAGGCATTTGTTGTAGCAAGATTTTTTTTTATGCTAGAGGCCATCTAGAGCCTATTTGTTGATGTATTTTTGGCTCGTAAATGGATTGCACTCGATGATATTTTGGTTATGTGTGGCCTTACATGCTATGTAAATGAAAATTTTGCATATTTGTGTATAAATGGTTTGGATTCATATGGATGCACATGAATATATATGTTTTTCTATAAAATATGAATATTTTATGTGTTTTTGGTAAACTGGCTTTTTTTCCGGTTTTTTACCGGTTCCCGGTCCACAAGGTTTTTCGGTTCTAATAACATTGGTTGACACCTTAGAGGACCCCCAGATACTGAAATGTTGAGTTCACTTTGCTTGGTGTTAAAGATTTTTGATGATGTACACAGTGGACCCAGTGGATATTGTTTGATGGGTATGTCTTGATCTGAGGTCCAAATGATGATGGTCATCCACAAGATGACAAGGGAGGGCTTGTACTTGCACTTGGAGCCCCAACGCTTGAGAAAGAGTGTGCCACGTCATCCTTCTAACAACTTTGGATATGAAATAGGGCACCCAGAGCAAGGTTTTGACACATGGAGACAATTTCGGGTGTGACTAGAGGATTTCTCCTCAATTGTTGGGTTGATCATGATGATCGAAGATGCATCTTGCCTATTTCGTGCAATTTTAGAGCTTTTACTACCATAAAATGGCATGACATCATGCTAGAGAGGAGTTTCGACCCACACGTGTGGGCTTTTAGTGGCATATTTTATTACATTGAGCTATTGGGTTGGCTTGTAACCCTTTTTCTTCATGTACTCTCAAAATTAAACTTGTCATATGGCTTTTCAATGATTATTATGAGTGATTGACCTCATATAAATAGAGGATCACTCATTTGTAACTTTTCATCATCACTCATGGATTTCAGCCTCCTTTAGAGAGCTCGACTTAGCCTTGTGTAAACTCGCTACTTATGGAGATGTGATCTTTATGGTGCTATTGCTATTGGAGATTGATTTTTGTCTTGGACATGTCTTTTTGGGATTGAAAGAAGAATATTTCATGACATAATTGTCAGTTTTTATTGCAGATTTTCATTGTTTTTCATGTCATTAATTATTGCTAGACTTTTCTTTGTCCCATGCGTAAATGCATATTATTTTTGCAAAATCTTGGTTGATTGTTGCATGTTAGATTTATCTTCCTTGAAATCCATAAGGGGCCTCCTAGAGAGCTTCCCCTATTTAATTTCTCTCCTGACAAAAATGATAGCTAGGGCTTATTCAAGTAAAAGAAAAAAGGTTTCCCCCCTTACTCTAGGCATTAATTCATTATCTCTTAAATTTAGCCCTAAGGACTCCATCACACAAATAGGAATAGGCACCGGTATCCTTGGTGTTGGTCAAAAATCCTCAAAACATAAATATTTTCCTTTCCTTTTATTTTCTAAGTCCTTCAAGGCATGCTGCTAGGGCTAATTTATAGGGCCAAATTCAATTAGGGCATCTCTATGTTGAAGAATGTAACTAGGTTTGGTCTTCATAAATGTATTTGAGTCATTATGTAATGTACTTGTCAAAAGAATGAAAAAGAAAAATTATTAATGTTACAATGATTTATTAAAGCATGGGTTTCATGCTTGGGTCATCCTCTTATTAGTCAAAGTTCCCATTGTGGACTCCTAGGATTAATATTGAGTCATTAGAGCCATTGTACATTTTATGAGACCCTTCTTGTGTTGAAAAGTGTAACCAAGTTCGGTCTTCATAATGAAATGTGTAATTATGATTTTATGTAATTGATGAAAAGAAGAAAAATAAAATTATTATTGTAATGCTTGTCTCACGGGTTTCATGAGCAAGAAATTTTATTTTTAGTATGACTCCCATTGAGAGTCCTTAGGATTGGTCATAAAGTCTAATTGAGTCAATGTCATGTATGAAGGACCCTTCTTGGGCATGTTACATCTTGTATGAGTCATTTAATAAGTGTGTAAAAACTCCAAAACCAAGCACGAAACCTCTCCTTGAAGTCGGCTACGAAATGGAGAATATAACTTACTTAATGGACATGTCGGCTCTCATGTACTCATGTTGGCTCATATACAGGGGAAAACTACTATAAATAGGCTGCTCGGATTTCATATTTGCCACAAAATTTCGGTAATCTCAGTCTGAAGTGCGAAGGTACTACAGTAATTACAGGAGTGCGAAAGTGCAGCAGTGGGAAAGGACAGCAGTGCAAAGGTACTAGGATAGCAGTGCAAAGGTATAAGGACAGCAGTGCGAAGGTGCAATAGTACAGCAAGTGCGAGGTACAGTAGTTTGAAGTTAAGTAGTACGAAGGTGACAAAGAAGGAGCCAGCGAAGAGAGAGGAAAAGATACGAAATATTCCAGCATTAGTTTTGGGATTGTTTTGGGCTAAGGGTTTTCTGAAGTGCAGTGTTGAACCAAGGGACCGAAATTCTGAAGAGTAGCCAAGAAGAACGAAGAAGCAGAGGTTTGATCATTGCAGGAAGAACCTCATCAAGGAGGATTTGTGTCTTGGTCTTGGAGGGGCAAATAGGTCAAGGGTCTTGGTCTTGGTATTTGTCAATTGGAATCTCTATAAGAAGAAGAATTTGTTCGGGTTTTCCTCTCAAAGAGTGAGAGGTTTTGGGCCTGGCTGATAGCCTATATTCCTTGTCTCTTGTCTCTTTATGGTTTATGCATTGGTAGTTGTTTGATGAAGAAAAACAATAATAACCGAAGTAAAAGAAGATCTTAATCTAAAGAAATAAAAAGCACTCACAAGCAGTTAATAATAGAAAAGAAATCACTTAATCTCTATGCCCTAGATTTCTCAACATCTTGGGCTTTTGAATCATGTAAAAAGAATTATTTTTGAGTCAAAAATGAATTATGTCACCTCGACACCAAGTCGGCCTCAGAATGGACAATTCGACCTCACCAAAAGCCTATATATTGGAGCAAATCGAATTCATTTGAACACACTCTCTCACAAGTTCAATATCCTAGAAAGAGCTGGGAAAAAGTGCGGAGTTGGAGAACGAGGCTAAAAGGAGTGCGAAGTTGGCCAAGAAGGAAGGGAAGGACAAAATTGAATTTTTGGGTTATCTATCTATCTCTCGTGTGGGCTACTTTAGGAGATCGAAGTCTCTTTGTCAAGTCGAAGTTGTTGTTGCTGCCAATTGTTGCCTATTGCTGCCAAGTCGAAGTTGTTGGGGTCGAAGTGTTGTTGCTGCAAGGTCGAAGGTTTGGATCAAAGACGGAAGGGCTGACTTGGTGTGGAGGAGGTCTATGTCTAGGTTGAAGAGTCTCGGGAAAAACTATTTAAGGAAGATATTTTTTACTGGGTTTTCCCCTAGATAAGGGTTTTGCCCTGGCAAAGTGCCTATATCTTGTGTATCGCGTTCTCGTGATCTTCATACACACATAATTTGGTAATTGCTTGATGAAAGATAATATAATAAAGAAGTAAAAGAAGCCAACATAAATCACAAGTAATTATCAAGAAAGAAGAAATCAAACCCTAATCTACTTGCATTGAATTCTCAACATGGTATCAAAGCTAAGGTCAAGGAAGATTGAAGATTACTTTGTTGGCTCAAAGAAAATGGTTAGTCCCTCTATGATAAGTTATATGAGAATGGGATTCAATATTGTTGGAAGTTGGATCAAGAGAATCTTCTACTACTTATTCAACAAGGTCAAAAGTCAAGGGTTCTTGGCTACTCTTACAGGTTCTCTTAGTGATGACAATGCACAGATTATTGATAGTGGAGCATCAAGGCACATGACAAGTGAAAGTAAACAACTTCACACTCTATCAAAGGAACCATCTTATCATGCAGTGGAATTGGGAGACAACAAAAGCTATGCTGTTAGAGGCCTCAGATCAACATCTTTGAAGTTGGAGAATGGAGCTAAACTACATCTCAACAATATACTATATGTTCCAAGTTTGAAAAATAATTTGCTTTCTATTTCTTGCTTAGAAGATAAAGGGGATAGAGTTGTTTTTATTGATAGAAAAGTTTTGGTTTGGGGAAAAGATTCAAGTATCGATAAAGCTAGGGTGATGGGAGTTCGTGAAGGAAGCTTATATAGAGTCATTACACCATCTCCTCAAGCTTTAGTTCGCATGGAAATCAATCCCATTGAGCTATGGCATAGGAGGTATGGTCATCTACATTACAAGGTCATTCCTACTCTTAATCAATTGGTTCATGGCATCCCCAATATCAAAGAAGATCATGAAGGAGTGTGCAAGGGATGCTCTTTCGGTAAACATACAAGAAAACCATTTCCAAATAGTGAAAAAAGTTCTAAAGAAATATTAGACCTCATCCATTCTGATGTGTGTGGGCCCATGTCAGACAAATCACTTGGAGGTCATCTTTACTATGTAACATTCATAGATGATCATTCTAGAAAGACATGGCTCTACCTTCTCAAGAAAAAGGATGAAGTATTTGGGAAGTTCAAGGAGTTTAGATCTGAAGTGGAAACCCTAACCGAAAGAAGAATAAAGACTCTAAGATCCGACAATGGTGGGGAATACACTTCTAAAAATTGATTGCATATTTGAAGGAAACTAACACACATAAAATAAACTCAATAAAATAAACACTAAGAAATATAGAAACCAAACATGGCAGAAAAGGCCTCAGCCTTACAACATTCCTCACATTCTCATTATTAATCAATCCAATGTACAAAGAATGATAATAGTACAAATAAATACATGAGGAAGTTGGTCTCAAGATAGTGCGTCTATCCTCCCGGATGCGGGTGATTGACAGTTATAAGGGTACGTTGGAGGTGCGCAAGAAGGGCAAGTGGCAGCCCATCTGCGTCAAGGGTATGAGTCATGGCCTGGATAACTGGCCTCACACATATACATTAATGGCATCATTAACTCTGCCTTTCCTATTTTTGGTCATAGGTACGATGGCGCTCCGTTTCATTCTCATTGTTGTTGTTCTTTTGTTCGCTCTCGGCTCCATCCAAGTCACAGTCCAGGGCGAATCCCCGAGAGACAGTCCGCCTACCTGCTTCCTTTCGGCACTGGCGCACGCTGAGAATTCTTCACTGCTGGACTTGCTCTGCAGGGCTATATACGTCTTCACCCTCTCCGATCTCCCCTTAGCTCCAGATCCTATCGCTCACCGCTTTTTACGGGCTCAGTCCCCGGCTCTCTCTGTGCATTCGCCCCTCAGTAGTTTATCCGCCTTCCCTCCTCCGTTTATTAGTCCCCATCTCATAAAAATGTCGAAAGAAAGGCTGAGAATGATCAGCAGGCGCGGTGGTTCACGTGGTCGAGCCACCGCCCAGCACTCCTCCACCACTCTGGACCCCCCTAAAGATGCATCGGCCTATCCAGCCACCAAAAGTGGCAGAGGCCAGGGTCGAAGGCATGATAGAGGCGATGCCTGTATGCATCACGTGCATCCCACGGCTCGCTACCGCATTCACTGGCCAATTCCTCCTTCATCGTTTCGGTGACTATCGAAAGGTGTGAGCACAATTCGAGTCTGGGAGCAGTTCACCAGAGGGCTATGGAGGAACAGAGGTTGGCAAGTCAAATTGCCACCCTGCGCCAAGGTACCGGAAGCATGCCTGCTACGCACACTGAGGCCAATGTCGACCCAAGCACAAGAGGAGGGCCTTCAAGCTCTGAGGTCCACTCTTCTGACTCCATGGACTCCGGACAATTTGGGTGCCGCGTTATAGAGGAACAACCGTCCACTTCAGATGAAGATTGAGTCAGTCAGTGCCTCTGGTTTTTTGGTTTTGCCTCCGAAGGTAAAGCTCACCTCCCTTTTGATTCACAGGGTTCATGCCTGTATCAAGCTTCTGTTCATGATACAGGTCAGGGTCTATTTATGTTTATGTTTATGTAAAAATTGGTCCTCGATACAACAGTGTTTCACTCAGTCCGGTATCGCTTTTTGGGTCAGTTTTTGGAGTCTGTCTGGTTTGTTCAATGTTCCTGGAAATTATTCTCTCTAATGTAAGTCATTTTGACGGTTCTACAGTCAGGATGTCATGTTTTTCTACTAAATGTCAACCTCATGGCATGAACTTTCGTGGCCACCCTCGCTGTAACTTTTTTATATGAATATAGGAGTAGACTAATTGAGAGAAAAAAAAAAGATAGTGCATCTATCTTGGACACTATGGTTGAGAAATTTTCTCAACAAAACACTAATCTAGGAGAACTAGTTGGAGAGAATCTCTCATCCTAACTAAACTCCCTACTTTGAGGAACTAACTCCTAATTCTCAAGATTTGATTTATTTAATTATAATTTTGGATTTATAATTGTTTTATTACGAGAGTGAGGCTAACATTTCCCCCCCTCAATGATAAATCCAAAATAACAACAAGGAACCCTCTTCCAAGTTCTCAAGTTGATCCTCAAAAAACATTTGCCTAAAAAACCGCCAAAGCTGGATGCTAAAGAAACTGCAATATGAAGAGACCATGAATTAGCTACATGTCTGATTCATCTCTGAATGAGTAGGGAAATGAGGATAGGGACCATAGTAGTACCGATGGACACATCATGTATCTACCGTACTCCCTATGCTAGGATGACATTGATCTGGGATCAATTGGCACTGACTTCGGGTCAGTAAGAGTGATATAACTCACTCTCTTTTGGAACTGATCTGGGATCAGTAAGAGTGGTATGACACACTCTCTAGGACTGACTTCGGGTCAGTAAGAGCGCTATTGAGCACTCTCTTTTATCTGGGACTGACTTCGAGTCAGTGGAGGATGGTATGATACATCCTCGATCATTTCTTCTTCTTCATAGTTCAGCGGAGCAGAGCCGAGCAGTGTAGGGCAGTGCATTTGATGGCAGAGATAGTACCGACAAACAGATGGATTAGCAATTAGAGTTCTCCCTAGTTGAGAGGGAGTGTTAAAATTGGCAACTCGGGCCAAACTCCATGTGGGTCATCTTATTTATGACAGCTGGTATTTTTCTTAGATTCCTCTCGTCGAGAGGTGTAGGATTGATCTAACGATCATCCGAGTCCGACATGTATTCATGGAGATATGAATTTATTTGTATTTCTTGACAATTTATCAAGGTCGGCCAGCAAGCTAAAGTGTGTGGCACACCCCCAACTTGTCCTCCACGATTCATATAAAAGGAGGAGACCTTGTGGCATTATTCCACTCATCTCACCACACATCTTCTCTCTCTCCTACGCATTAGAAGAGTCTCTCTCCCACATGTGTGGTTGAAGAAGGAGGACGCAAATCAGGTTTAGAGCAGCGTTGACTTAGGGTTGAACATGAAGGACACAAATCTATTTTATGCATGCGTTGACCAGCATAGTGGAAGGTTTGACTGCGTTTTTGGGTTGGGCAGCCTCTCCTAGGCTAGCCGCATTGCTGGGCAGCCAAACGCTAGCCTATTTGACCACGGATTTGACCAACGTTGACTGGTTAGGGCTAACCACAGGGCTACAGTGCATTGACTGTTGTTTGACCACATTTTGTGGCTTGTTTTGGGCAACTTACTATTGTTGTTGGGGGCGGAGTTCGATTGACTTGAGGTCAAATTAGAGATGTTTTGACTAGCTTTGACTTTGTTGGTTGCTATTGTATTACCACTGATATAAAATCACAGATTTGTGATATTGTACTATCTCTCTCTCTCCGTTGAATTATTGAAGAATATAGAAGAATTGATCAAAGGGTTTCCCCGCATTGGGTTTTGTCCCTGGCTAGCCGCCACATATTATGTCTCTTGCCTTGGCTTCTCTTTTGTCGATTTATTTATGTTCTATCAGCATTTTACTTTATGTTAATGTGATTGCTAAACTGTGAATTGACATTGGGCTAATAAGAAGAAATTGAAGTAAATTGCTCTAAGCATAGAACATACCATAATTTAACAATATTGTTGCTTTTATTGATGATAGAAGTTTGGAAGAGATTTGTTGAGGCTTTGTGAGTGAAACACTGCCTGGGAGGACATCAAGTTGGCACTATGTGTTGATCTCTAGAACCCAAAGTAGGGAGGGTGGCGTTGGTGTTGGAGCTCTGACTTCGGATACACACCTAGATCCCTGGGTTGATGGTTAGCAAGTAAGCTTGATGGTACCTAGAGAGGCTGAAAGCTTTAGTCCATCTTAGGCCCACCCGGATAAATGGCCCTGGTCAGGAATCTAGTTCATGGCATTGTGGTGCCTAAACTATTGAGAGACCTTCGATAGATTTCCCTAGTCAGGAATCTAATCTGTGCCCTTGCGGTGCCTAAACTATTGGAAGACCTTGGTAGATTGCCCTGGTCAGGAATCTAGTCCATGGCATTGTGGTGCCTAAACTCTTCGTAGTTCATAGTTTGAGATTTTCCTTGTACTTGTTATGAATACCTCCCTAGTTAGGAGGTAGTGTTGAAGAATGTAACTAGGTTCGGTCTTCATAAATGTATTTGAGTCATTATGTAATGTACTTGTCAAAAGAATGAAAAAGAAAAAATTATTATTGTTACAATGACTTATTAAAGCATGGGTTTCATGCTTGGGTCATGGTTTTATTAGTCAAAGTCCCCATTGTGGACTCCTAGGATTAATATTGAGTCATTAGAGTCATTGTACATTTTATGAGACCCTTCTTGGGCTTTTGAATCATGTAAAAAGAATTATTTTTGAGTCAAAAATGAATTATGTCACCTCCACACCAAGTCGGCCTCAAGGAGATCAAGTCAGCCTCAAACTAGGCAATTCGACCTCACCAGAAGCCTATATATTGGAGCAGATCGAATTCATTTGAACACACTCTCTCTCACAAGTTCGATATCCAAGAAAGAGTTGGGAAAAATTGTGAAGTTGGAGAAGGAGGCTAAAAGGAGTGCAAAGTTGGTCAAGAAGGAAGGGAAGGACAAAATCGAAGTTTTGGGCTATCTATCTCTCTCTCGTGTGGGCTACTTTAGGAGATCGAAGTCAAAGTTGTTGCTATTGCCTCATGTTTCCAAGTCGAAGTGTTGTTGCTGCAAGGTCGAAGGTTTGGATCAAAGAAGGACGGGTTGACTTGGTGTGGAGGAGGTCTGTGTCTAGGTTGAAGAATCTCAGGAAAAACTATTGAAGGAAGAGATTTTTGACTGGCTTTTCCCCTAGATAGGTGTTTTGCCCTAGCAGCGTGCCTACATCTTGTGTCTCATGTTCTTGTGATCTTCATACACACATAATTTGGTAATTGCTTGATGAAAGATAATATAATAAAGAAGTAAAAGAAGTCAACATAAATCACAAGTAATTATCAAGAAAGAAGAAATCAAACCCTAATCTACTTGCATTGATTTCTCAACACTCTAGATGAGTGTTGGAGGTAATTGACCTTGAGTTTAAGTTTTAACCTTGTTGAGCCATTTAACTCAAAATCTAGGCTTTTGCATGGTTAAATTTGCTCTAAAAGGGCTGAAGTCACCTTCTCTAAGCAATATGTGCCCTAGAAAAACGCCAACCCTATCTAAGACTTGAACTTAGCACATAATTTGAGGATTTGCATTCTCCTTTGTTAATTGTATCTTTTGTAAACCCTTTTTTATGTGTGTGTACCTAGCAATGTTGCATTAATCGTTATCGGGATAATATCGGCGCGAGGAAAAAATCGGAAAAAAATCGTAATTATCGGGAAAAAATCGTTTGGTACAAAAATATTCATTTTTTTTCATTTTTTTTTCAATTTTTTAATATCTAAACCATCTACAACATAAAATAAATACATTGACACATAAATATGATTAAAAAAACTAATATATAAGATGTTTAATATCATTTCTAGTGCTAAAATCACACATAATATTGAATCATGTCCTGAATAGTAAGTCCTGATTCCTGAGTCACAACTCAGCCTCAAAATATCAACAAAAAATATAATAATGTATCTCATCATGTCATAATGTCATATACAATAAAATGAAGAAAATAACTAACATCTAATCCTATTGATTTCCTCTGCCCCTCTTGCGAGAAAATGCCACAGCTTTCCCTTTCCCTCTAGATGTAGATGCTAGTGCTGGTGGAGTTGGCAGTGGAGTTTGCTGTGCTCTAGAAGCTGAAGAACTAGAAGTAGGAGCTATAGGAGGTAGACCACGTCCTCTACTGGTGGCAGGGGTAGCCCGGGCAGGTGGTGGCACCTGGAAACATTACAATCTCCCAATCCTGAAATCCTAAAAAACTGATAAGTCTGCTGGTTTTTGAATGAAATCTAAAATTCTACTTTCTCCATATGAAATCCAATGAGGTCAGAACCACTCTCAAACATCCTGAGTCATTTCATGGTAATGTTAAAAAATTAAGTAAAAGTGACATTATCCTTGATCTTCATTTTCTCCTTAATCTTCATTTTCATCCTTTTACTTTAAGAATTTAACATTACCATGAATAGCATATCAATACTAGGGCCTAGACTTGATCATTAAGCTGCCCCACTCAAAAATTATTTGTTTTTTTCAAAAAAAATTGCATTTCGAACATTTAGCATCCCTTATAAAACCGCGTTGCCCAACCCTCGGCCATAAATTGGGAAAAAATCGCGTATAAAAAAAACGCGAGTATTACTTGCGATAATATCGGCTTCGGGAAAAAATCGCGATAAAGCGATAATATCACAATTTTAACAACACTGATACCTAGAAATTCCTTTGTTGCTGCACAAATTGAAACCCTAGGTCATACATGCCTCTTTCCAGGCTTGGTGTATGATACATTATTTCTTTACAAAAAGAATTGTGTCTTTGTCCATTAGAGATTGCACTCACCTAGCCCATGTTTACATCACCCTAAGCCATATAACCTAAAATATCCTTTAGGTGATCACTGGGAGGACTCCCTTGTGGTGCAATTCCACTTAAGAGCACAAAGAAGATTGCTTAGGTGACAATGGCAATCTCCCTCATTGTTGCAACAAGGTCTGGCATTCACCTTGTGAGGCCTCTCACAGAGATTGCTAGATTTTGAAGCAACAGGCTCTTTTAATTGTAAAGATAAATTTATTTTATTGAAATAACTACTACCATGCACCATGAGCAAGGAGTTGCATGTTGTATCACCTGATTGCTTGGCCTGCTTCAGATATTCCCAATACCCAAAGAGGAGACTCCACGATAAGTTAGGCAAGCAGTTTGCGAGCATAAGCAGCGCTGCACAGCTAACCCCATCTTCCTCATCCCCGAATGACAAGTCCCCCATGCTCACGCTTGTTATCAGAGATGCGGAAAAGCCTCCAGAGCCCAAACCCAGGAACAATGGATTGAAACAGATCATCCCCGACCCACGCCCAGCAAATTATGGATGGTGGCCAACCCTGAAGGACAGTGATAAGCCCTGCCCTTAATGCAGGGATGCTTCCCTCGGCTGCTTAAATTATGATTATCAGAGCATGTGTCCGGTTGTGCGAGTCTTCATGTTGCAAGTAGTGGCCGCTTAAGCAGCGTTTTTTAGTAGAATCCAGTGTGTATATTTACTGTTTTATATTACTAGCCAAAGAAGCAAATTATCCTAGCAAAAACTACAATCATGGTAAAGCATAAGATTATCCTACCAAAGGCAAATATGTTTAAATACTTTTTTCCCTGGGTTACAATTATATATATTCAGAAACTTATACACACATATACATACAAACAAGCCTAAGTGGTGCATGGATGCACTTAAAGGTTCGTCTAAGGTGCAGGCGCGCCATTCTGAAATCCGGGTACAGAGGACGCGTCTCTCTTTAGATTAAAGAAATGGAAAGCTTTAAGTGCAAAATAGTATCAAAATGACTTTGGTTTTAGATATGGGGTGCTTCTTTGCGCGAGACCCTATTGTGAAGTAGGGATCAAAAAGACAGGGTAACGGATCATTGTTGAGGGTAGATTAACCCTCAGACCCCGTAACAACGAATGCACCACCACAAACTAGGTGCATCATGCCGCACAACCATGCACCTGGTTCGTGCACCACATGAATGTCTGCGCTCATCCCAGGAGAGACTGGATGCATCCTGACTGTAGCGACACACACACGCATAGACAAATTGATAGATTAGTAGAGAGACAAACCTGCACTCCGTGCCTGTGGGCTGTATTGGTCCAGCAAGGTGGAGGTAATGTCACCAGATCGTGCGAGAAATAGACAAAGATGTCAATCAAATGCCAATGCCATATCGCATACGCATCACTGTTTTCGTTTCCCTGGACCCATTTGTCATCTTTATATCCACCCATCATGTCATGGCACACGAGGAGCCTCGGCCTGTTTTCCAGTGACTTTGAAGCTCTGTGTGGGGGCAGAGGCACAGAGGATTTATTAAAAGGGAAGTGAAAGGAGGCAAAGTATGATCTGTCTTCCAGATCCTTGAGAGTCGATAGGGGATATGAGATGGGCACGCCAGGCTTCTTGGTATCCATGGGACGCCCTGACACGGAACTCTTTTCCTCCAAGTCAACCTGGTAATCTGCTACTAAGTAGTCCACGACCTTAACTGCAATGGAGATCAAGGTTCTCACTACCCACCTGATTTTCCTCTTGAGTGAATGTGAGAACATATAACTTGTTTTCGCTAACGTGGGTAAGCAGGAGATAAATTTGATTTCAAATGACTATCCACCTGCATCTGTACAGTGTATCAAGTTACAGAAGCATATTATCCCACAATTTTTGTCTCGGCTCTGTGTGCAACCGAATTCTCGGCCGAGATCATCAAATTTATATGTCCGCCCAGGAACCGAAGTGCTTGTCTCCAAAGCGGAGCAGATTAAACCCGTGTTAGAATTTACAGGAAATACAAAAGGAAAAAATGAAATTAACAAAGTATTTTCTATTTCTGATGTATAATAGAATAAAATATTTATTAAATTACAATATTATTATAAGTATAAATTATTTTTTTTAAACTTAAATAAGTGGATAAGCATTTAAACATTTCATTAGTGTGAAATATAACTAAATTTATTAGATATGAAAATTAATTAAGTGTTATATATATATATATATATAAATTTAATTTAAATATAGTTATATTAAAGTAAAAATATTGAATTCAAATTATTGTTAAGGTTTGTAATCTTGATTATTTAGATTTCACTGATTCGTAAATTGCTATTTTGATATTTGGTCTATTTATATTTTACTAATTGGTAAATTAAGATATTTTGTTATTTGTAATTTTGTAGTGGAGAATCTAATCTTACTCAAGAACCATAATAATGTTTTATTAGTCTTTATTGTTGATTTGGGGTAGCATTAGATGTGCTCTAGCCATGAAAATTGGTAGAGAGTCTAAAGCACATGAGATCTCCAAGACCCATAAATGGTTTGAGCAGATTCTAATCGCTCTAGCCATGAAAATTGGTAGAGAGGCTAAAGCACATGAGATCTCCAAGACCCAGAAATGGTTTGAGCAGATTCTAATCAGGAGATATTAAAATAATTAATATTTTTAATGGAATTTCTAAGTCTAAGCTTAAGAAAAATAAAATATTAATGAATATTAACATAAAACTAGGTTAGAAGGTTCCAAATGTCATGGATCAAGTCAAATCTAATCTTAGCCGTTGATTAGAGATTTAATCTCGGCGGTTGATGGACCAACGAAAAAAGTATAAAAGGAGGCTTGAGGGTCAATGAGAGGACACACCAAGAGAGATCAAAAATTCAATTTTATAGGGCAGGGTTTGCTGAAGAAATCGAGTGAGTGATCTGAGCTGCAGCTGAGAGGCAGGGTGTCACGCCCCTACACCTGTGGTAGTCTTCCAACCGCTTGTAGCAAGGTGCGGCACCACCGAACGCGTTCTTTTCACCAATACTAACATTCGTGGACTACGCCTACTTTCACATTAACATACTTAGCTTGTGTTTGGCAACTAAGTAAAAGCAATGTTCCTTTATACTTAATGAAGCTCATACTCATTCATTATCATCATGCAATTAAACCGAGAACAACAATTGCAACAAGTATAAAGGGGAGGGGCAACTCCTCGTAATGTGAGTCTGCCCGACAATATATTATATCAGTTTTTCAATAATACAATCATCAAGTATACTTGGCAAAACTCCAAGTCTATACTTAGAATATTTTACAATCAAGGCATAGAACAGCCTTTTACAATCGTGTGCACCCTTGCACAAAGAGAAGTGCTCACCCGAGCCACCTATATCTCTCCACCAAGTCCTGCACAAACATACATCGAACTCCCGGGTATACCGTACCCTCGCTTCAACCGGCACAAGACAACTCTCGAAACTGCACTTAGATAATGCGCATGAGTTATGCGCAGCACTATCTAAATCTGCGCAGGTTTTTACCCCTTACTTGTGCGTAGAGAAGACACCAAGTTCGTTGGTGCAAATGAGCTCAAGGCTCTCCTTGTTTATACACAACTCTGCGTGAGTTTGGAAGGGTGTCCAGCCCCATGGCCGACCCCACAGTTCATTACCACACGCCCACATATAACTCTATTACAAGTCGGCTTGTATGTAATTGTTCCATCGCATATAAAGGTGCGCTCCAACACTTAGCCGCACAAGCACTTCGCACATTGTCGCATGTATCGTCGCACTTATGTCGCATTATTTCCGCACTCCGTCGCAAGTCCGTCGCATCGTGGTTGAACGCGCCCGCGCGCCCGCCCGCACTCTTGCTCGCGCCCGTGCACGATCGCCCGCCGTCGCCCTACTGCACGAAGGCCTTACATCCTCCTCCACCTAAAATCATTATCGTCCTCGACAACATATCATCCCGGTAGCCATCCACCAAGATCATCACTCAATTGTGATGTGAACTCCTCTTCGCAAGGCGAACATCCTTGCAACATATGTAGAGACTCTTCTCCACTATGTCCCGGCTCAATGACCACTACCACCAAGCTCACCATACCAAGGCATGCACCTCTACGGTATGCTCTGCATCAGATGTCATCTCGATCCATGATTGCTGACCTCTTGTCTCCATCATGTGTCCCCTCCTCCATGTAGTCTCCCTGTCAGATGCCAACACATATGTGTCACCATGTCTCAACTAATGCCAACATAACTCTGCACATTGGTACCCCTCATGACTTGAACTAGTCGAGTGATCAATCCAACCATACGCCCAAACCATAAGAATGCACATCCTTATGCCATCACAAGTCTTCCACTGACTTCTGCTACATCTCGGACTCATCAAGAATCTATTAATCATCCCATGCTCAGGTCCATGGAAACTCCATCCCATCTGCAACATGCTCCATATAACCAACCTGATGTCCATGACTCTAGTTGCCCATGATGTCCAACCCATGTAGACTCCATCTCAACCTCTAGCCATCTTCACCCAAGCCGGCATCTGTCATAAAGAAGCCTCCTCCAAGGCCCCTTGCAAAGTTGATGTGGTTCCTCCCTACCAAGGCCTCCACACCAACCTTCCTCCAAGGTTATCTAAAGAGAAAGGAAGGCCAGGAAGTTTCCTCCCTAACTCCCATCCACCCATGTGTCAGATTGATGTTGTGTCCTCAAGTATCTATGCACAGCTTCAATCTCCTCACATGTACACCCAAGCTCACCTAGCTTGTTCTTTGTCAACTAAAAGTCATATATGCCCATAGCATATCTACAAAAGTCCACTATCCCGACAGGGTCTCTACCTCCATAATCCTCATCAACCACTGCCTCTGAAGTAGCACTCGGGCTCCCTTCACTTGTAGCTCCATTGTGAAGATCATCAGTAGAAGATGCTCCCAACAAGTGTCTCCATGTTCGTGAGGTTTTCTTCTCACTTCCTTCATTCTTCTTTCCAGCTCTTGCAACGAAGTCAACAAGCTTCCTTTCCTTCGTTGTTTGAGTCACACTCCCAAGTCCTCTTTGCTCCACATCCTCATGCTTCACATTCGGATCTTTGGGATACAAAGTCATAGAAGCCATCCTTGGTCTATACCCCAAGCAACTTCTTCTATTCATCGGTACCATCATGGTCTTCCCTTCAGCTGTGATCAAGAGAATGTCTCGGTCCACCATTGGTATGGCTTGTGCAAGCTCCATAAAGTCCAGCCCCAACACCATAGAATGATCATCCATGTCCACAACTCTCAAGTCCAACTTTCCAAACCACGATCCTACTTTCACCTGAGTGTCCTTCAACACACCATCAACAGCTCTAATGGTAGAGTATCCTGCTTTGAAAGCACTCCATTCCCTCTCCATCTTTGCTTTCTTCCTAAAAGACTTTGCTGCCTTCCTGC
The DNA here is from genome assembly GCA_031772625.1 of Pinus tabuliformis. Taxonomy (NCBI): domain Eukaryota; kingdom Viridiplantae; phylum Streptophyta; class Pinopsida; order Pinales; family Pinaceae; genus Pinus; species Pinus tabuliformis. The sequence goes on from CM062815.1 coordinate 835,424,670, forward strand.
TTACGAAGCTATGAGTAGCCCCCGTATCCACCAAAGCTACAAATCTCTTGCCCTTCACGGTCAGCTGCACAAAACTTCGCTTCAAGGAATCACCTTCCTTTGTTGGCTTGGTCTTGCGTCTCACATTAGCAACCTTCTTCAAGAATTCGGCCTCAGAAGTGTCAATTGGCTCATGCTCTACCTTGACATTCCTCCTAAGGTACTTCACCTCCTTGCTTGGCTCCTCTAAGCAATTCGATCCTGGTTCAGCTTGACTTCCTTCAAGCTTGCCCTTCATCGCATCTTGCTTAAGTGCACCAACCAAGTGTCCACTGACCAAGTTCATAGAACTAAACTTCCGAATGTCCTCTGGATGCTCTCGGTAGTGAGTTCCCAACCTGTCAATGTAGTCGAGCTCTTCCTGCTCAATCACAACAACCTTCTTACCAAGAAGCTTCTTCTTTATCTCTTCCTCAATTTGCTTGATTTCGGCTTCCACCTTGGCACTTTCCTTCCTCAACCGGGCTCTTTCGTCAAAGATCTCTTGAAGATCAAGACCACTTCATTGGATCTCCTCGTCAAGTTCATTGAGTTCAACATCTGTCGTACTTCCGCATTGGCTCTTGAGTTCTTCAAGTTCCTTCTTTAGTTCTGAGCAGCTCTCTCGAATCTTCATGTTCTCAGCCTTCATCGAAACCCATTCTGAACTCCATCGACTCATATGTTCCAACACTTCGTACTGGAGAGCTTTAACTGCACTATGGCTAGATTCACCTTTCGTAGGTTCATCTACCATCACTGCCTTTTCAGCCCTCTCCATGTTCATCAAGTCACCTGCAACTTGAACCAACCCTTGTTCCACTTCGTGTGAAACGGTTTCCTTCACCTGCAAGTACCTTTCATGAGCAACCCTGCTCAATAGCTTCAATCCTTCACGAGCAAACCTTGCTCTGATACCAACTGTCACGCCCCTACACCTGCGGTAGTCTTCCAACCGCTTGTAGCAAGGTGCGGCACCATCGAACGCGTTCTTTTCACCAATACTAACATTCGTGGACTACGCCTACTTTCACATTAACATACTTAGCTTGTGTTTCACAACTAAGTAAAAGCAATGTTCCTTTATACTTAATGAAGCTCATACTCATTCATTATCATCATGCAATTAAACCGAGAACAACAATTGCAACAAGTATAAAGGGGAGGGGCAACTCCCCGTAATGTGAGTCTGCCTGACAATATATTATATCAGTTTTTCAATAATACAATCATCAAGTATACTTGGCAAAACTCCAAGTCTATACTTAGAATATTTTACAATCAAGGCATAGAACAACCTTTTACAATCGTGTGCACCCTTGCACAAAGAGAAGTGCTCACCGGAGCCACCTATATCTCTCCACCAAGTCCTGCACAAACATACATCGAACTCCCGGGTATACCGTACCCTCGCTTCAACCGGCACAAGACAACTCTCGAAACTGCACTTAGATAATGTGCATGAGTTATGCGCAACACTATCTAAATCTGCGTTGGTTTTTACCCCTTACTTGTGCATAGAGAAGACACCAAGTTCGTTGGTGCAAATGAGCTCAAGGCTCTCCTTGTTTATACACAACTCTGCGTGAGTTTGGAAGGGTGTCTAGCCCCATGGCCGACCCCACAGTTCATTACCACACGCCCACACATAACTCTATTACAAGTCGGCTTGTATGTAATTGTTCCATCGCATATAAAGGTGCGCTCCAACACTTAGCCGCACAAGCACTTCGCACATTGTCGCATGTATCGTCGCACTTATGTCGCATTTTTCTGCACTCCGTCGCAAGTTCGTCGCATCGTGGTTGAACGCGCCCGCCCGCACCCGTGCACGATCGCCCGCCGTCGCCCTACTGCATGAAGGCCTTACACAGGGTTTGCTGAGGAAATCAAGTGAGTGATCTAACCTGTAGTTGAGGGGCAGTGAATACATAACAAAGAGGCAAATTTAGTACTAGGAGGATTAATGCAAAGTCGTGAAAGGTTGACGTAGAGGCAGCTGGGTGCTACGTAGTGGCAGCCAGGAGCTGCGCAGAACAAGGAGAGACCAACGTGTGAGACGTAGAGGGTCTAGGAGATGACGCAAAGGCTCCAGAAGCTGACGCAGAGCCCAAAGATGTTAACTTAGGGTCAGAGAGGCTGATGCGGGGCCTAGAGGCAGCGCTGGGAGAATTTCATGGGACAAACTGAGAGCTAAAGAATTGGATAGGGTGATGCAATCCCTATAAGTGTGATGCAGAGCAGCAGAAGCTGTATTGTTGTTATGGGATCGTTCATCGAGTAATTTAGCTAGAAATCTATCTCTGACTGAGAGGTACTACTGCCGAGAGCATTCTCTGTTGGGTGAGCTATTTTTGGCACCCAGGTTGTATTCTAAAACTGCATAATAATAAAACCCTCTAAATATTTGCACCGGTTTTCCCGCATTCGGTTTTTTCGGGGACATTAGTGCAAAAACAACGGTGTCACTTGTGTGCTTGTTTACTTTTAGTTGATAATCTGTATGTGTTGATACTGTACTTGTATTTTTTTCAGTATTTACATGGTAAATGATGCAGGAGCATCCGGACTTAGCTAGCAATGTGAAAATTTGTTCACATGTTGTGGCTAAACAAGTTGAATTTCATTGACCTGATTGGTCAAAAGTCAGTTTTACTGAGAGGGTTGGATCTCTCAAGAAATGAGTTGTATTTCATTATTGTAATAGTTAGTAATTATCTTATTTTAAGTTCAAAGATAAGTTGTTAGCATAGGTGTGTGGTAGAGCTAGGAATTAGAGATTTACTGTTAGATTGATTAAAATAGAGATTGAGTTGTTAAGCACAGTTAGAGTAATTTTCGTTTGGAAAATGAAGAAAAAATGTAATATAGGGAGAGACAGAGGGACCGAGCGAGAGGACGAAGTGGAGCGAGAATCAATAAATAGTGTGTGTGGATTTCCGTTGAAACAGAGGTCTTTTTATTTGTTGTAATCAAGCCAAGGCCGAGACTCTGTAATCTCTTTTATTATCAATAATTGATGTTGTGCGTGTGATTAATTATTAACCCTGTGGAAATCCTCGTTATGCTTTTGTTTTCTTTGTATTCGGGATATAGTTGATGATTTCTCTATTTTTACGCTTCGTAATAGAAAACACAGAGAATAGAAAAATCACGAGCATTTGTACTTTGAACAGTGTTGAGCCGGATAAGATCTCGGCCGTTGATACTAGTTTGAACCAATGAAGCGAACCTTTCCCAACCGTTGGATCACCATATATCGCATCACAAGATTATTTAAGAGAAGAGCGGGTTTTAAACAGTGAAAGTGGTATATCGGGCGGATAAAAAGCTGTAAGCGATATTTCAATGAAGGCCTCCGATTCCACTCACTACAGGACATGTAGCACACGGGTGGAGAGAGAAAAACCGCTTTTTCGGGCGGTACTCTCCGTGCAAGTTGTGCCTCTGAAATCCTTGTGAACCGCTGGATTTAGCGCGAGTTGATCGACGGTGGAGGATCGATGAACTGTTTTGATTTTTCGGGGTGAATGCTGACCGTTGGACACTTCTATTGAAAATGGGAAAATCATTATTTTGGGCCTTTTTTCCAAAGGCATTCCAGTTATAAAGGAAAAGGTCAGATTGCTAAAGGAGTGGTGAACCGCGGGGTGATTGTTGAGATCTCTCAAACGATTAATACCTGCGTCATTTGTGGTATCAGAGCACAGAGATTAAGGTTGATTGCAGAAAAAAATGCCACCGAGGAGAGGAGCTGGCATTGGTCGAGGAAGACCTGAAGCAAATGCAGTACTACTGGAAGAGATCCAGAGTCTGCGTACGAGAATGGAAACAATTGAGACTGCTCAAAGAAGAACACCTGATGAAGGAGCCGACAACACTAAAGAAGAATCTTCTAAGAAAGAAGAAGAGGAGGAAAATGAAACTACCAGAGTTATCAAGATGTTGGCGAAAGTAGGAGGAAAACCAAAGATGGAAATTCCTACGTATGAAGGGAGTCTCAATGCAGAAGAGCTAATGGATTGGATCAATTCATTGGACAAATATTTTGACTATGAAGAGGAAGCTGATGACAAAAAGAAGGTGAAATTTGCAGTTACCAGATTGAAGGGTCATGCAACTATTTGGTGGGATGAATTACAAACATCTAGAATGAGGAAAGGAAAGTCCAAGATCAAGCAATGGGACAAAATGGTGAGTAAAATGAAAGCCAAATTTATGCCTAAAGATTATTAGTTAAATCTTTTCAAACAATTGCAGAATTTAAGGCAAAAAGGAATGTTTGTTAAAGAATATACAGAAGAGTTTTATAGATTGAGTATTAGAGTAGGACATGCAGAAGATGACATGGAGAAGGTAGCTAGATATATCAATGGCTTAAGGTATGACATCCAGGATGAGATTAGCTTGTTGAGTCTGAAGACCATTAAATATGCCTATCAAGCAGGTTTGAAGGCAAAAGAGAAGATGTTGAGAAAACAGAATCAGAGGAATAGAGGAAGAAGCTTAGTAAGAGGTAGAGGAACTACCAGACCAAGGGGACAATAGCATCAGCATGAAGCAAGCAGCTCAAGTAGTAGACCACCACAGAGGGGAGAATTTAACAGAGGAAGATTTGCACCCAGAGGAAGAGGCCGAGGAAGAGATGTTCGGTGTTACACATGTGGAGAATGGGGACATGTGTCATGGGACTGTCCTCATAATAAACCAGCAAGTCAGAGGAATGCGAATGTGGCTAAGGCAAAGCCAGAACCACCTCTACTTATGGAAAAGGAAGAACCCCTTGAAGTAGGAGAATCCCTGTTATTGAGAAGGACCTTGCTTAAGACAGAGAAGGAGATTGAAGAACCAACGCAGAGGAAGAATTTATTTAGAACTACCTATAAATCAAAAGGTAAGTGTTGTAAAGTAATAATTGACAATGGAAGCACTGACAACCTTGTTTCTACAGAGATGGTGGATAAGCTCGAACTAGCAAAGACAATACACCCTACTCCTTACAAAGTGTCATGGTTACAGAAAGGACATCAGATTATTGTGACAAAACAATGCAAGGTTGAGATACAAATTGGTATGTATAAAGATGTGATATTATGTGATGTAATGCCCATGGATGTATGCCATGTATTACTGGGAAGACCGTGGCAATTTGATCGAAAAGCTATTCATGATGGGAGGAGAAACACTTATACTCTGGAGAAGGATGGAACTAAACATACATTGCTGCCATTGAAGGATGATGCTGACAAAGGAACACCTGGAAGTAGTGTTATGCTGATGAGTGGGAAGGAGTTGTTACAAGAGGTTGAAAAAGGTGAAGAAATGCATTTTGTTGTCATAGGGAGACCTAAGGTAATTTTGACTTCCACAAACTTAGACGATTTACCTGAAGAAATCAAAACTTTGTTGAATGATTTTGTTGATATTGTTGTGGATGAGTTGCCAAATGCATTGCCACCGATCATGAGTATTAGTCATCATATTGATCTAATACTAGGAGCAAGTTTTCCAAATAAAGCAGCGTACAGATTAACTCCTCAAGAGAATGCAGAAGTTGGAAGACAAGTGCAGGAGCTGATGGATAAGGGGCTAATCAGAGAAAGTCTTAGTCCATGTGCTGTACCAACAGTACTCAGTCCAAAGAAAGGAGGTGAATGGCGAATGTGTACAGATTCCAGAGCTATAAACAAGATCACTATCAGGTATAGATTTCCTTTACCATGCATGGATGATTTGATGGATTGTTTGAGTGGATCAAAATATTTTACTAAAATAGATTTGAAGAGTGGATATCATCAAATAAGAATTCGAGAAGGTGATGAATGGAAGACTGCATTTAAAACAAATAGTGGGTTGTATGAGTGGTTAGTGATGCCTTTTGGACTCACTAATGCACCTAGCACATTCATGAGATTGATGAATGAAGTTTTGAAGGAATATGTAGGCAAGTTTGTTATTGTTTATCTTGATGATATTCTAGTCTTTAGTAGAAGTAAAGAAGAACATCTAGAGCATCTTAAGTTGGTTCTAAGAACTCTGTAGAAAGAGAAACTACTGATAAATCTAAAGAAATGTAGTTTCATGAAGGAAGAATTAATTTACTTGGGATTTGTAGTTTCTAAAGAAGGATTGAAAATGGATCCAGAGAAAGTCCAAGTAATTTGGAACTGGCCTATTCCCAGAAATATATTTGAGGTAAGAAGCTTCCATGGTCTTGCAAGTTTTTATAGGAAATTTATCAGAGGTTTTAGTCAGATTTGTGCACCAATTCTTGAAACAATCAAGGAGACTAATCAACCATTCAAGTGGACAGAAGCAGCAGACATGAATTTTAAGTTGCTGAAGGAGAAAATCACAGAGAAACCAGTTTTGGCTTTACCTGATTTTGAAAAGGTATTTCAAGTTGAAACAGATGCTAGTGGAGTTGCAATTGGAGCAATTTTGAGTCAGGAACAGAGACCAATAGCATACTTTAGTGAGAAACTAAATGAAGCTAAGAAGAAGTATTCTTCTTATGATAAAGAATTTTATGCTATTGTACAAGCCTTGAAAAAATGGAGACATTATTTGTTGCCAAAGGAATTCATATTGTATTCGGACAATCATGCCTTACAGTTCATCAATAACCAGCCGAAGTTGAACTAGAAACATGCCAAGTGGGTAGAATTTTTGCAAAGCTTTACTTTTGTGATAAAACACAAGAGTGGTAAGTCAAATAAAGTCGTTGATGCATTGAGCAGGGTAAGTTTTATTGTGCAAGAATTCAAAGTGGGTGTTGTAGGATTTGAAGAAATGGTTGAAATGTACAAAGATGATGCAAATTTCAAAGATATCTATATAGCAATTCAAAATCCAATAGTTCATAATAGAAGTCAGTGGTTAGATTATCTTATCCAAGGAGGGTTATTGTTTAAAGGTAACAAGTTGTGCATTCCCAAATGTTCTATGAGGGAAAACATAATAAAGGAGAAACATAGTGGGGGATTATCTGGTCACTTTGGACAAGACAAAACCTTTGCATAGGTAAATGCTTTTTACTATTGGCCAAAGATGCAGATTGATATTAAGAGATTTGTTGAGAAGTGTAGGATATGTTAGCATGCTAAAGGGAGAAGCCAAAATACAGGATTGTACCAACCATTTCCAATACCAAACCAACCATGGGATGCAGTTAGCATGGATTTTGTTTTGGGCTTACCTAAAACTCAAAGGGGGAATGATTCCATTTATGTTGTAGTAGATAGATTTTCCAAGATGGCACATTTCATTGCTTGTAAGAAGACTAGTGATGCAACACATATAGCTAATCTATTTATTTTCAGAAATTGTAAGATTACATGGATTGCCTATAAGTATTGTGTTTGATAGAGATACAAAGTTTGTAGGGCATTTTTGGAGAACTCTTTGGAAGAAATTGGGAGCTAACCTTAGTTTCAGTTCAGCATACCATCCTCAAACAGATGGACAAACCGAGGTAGTAAACAGGAGCTTGGGAAACATATTGAGAAGTTTAGTGTATCAAAATCCCAAGCAGTGGGATTTAGCACTAGCTCAGGCTGAGTTTGCTTATAATGACACTCCAAACCGAAGTACTGGGATGAGTCCATTTCAGATTGTTTTTGGATGAATCCAAGAGGTGTGTATGAGCTCAGAGATTTGGGTAAATAGGAGATCAGAAGTGAAAAAGTTGAAGAGTTTGTAGAGCAGATGCAGAGACTACAAGAAGATGTCAAAGGCAGATTGCAGGAAAGCAATGGAAAATACAAACAGAGAATAGATATGAAAAGAAGAGAGAAGGAATTCCAAGTGGGAGATTTAGAGATGGTGTATTTGAGAAAAGAAAGATTTCTTGCTAAGACTTACAATAAACTAAAGATGAAAAAAAATAGGACGATGTAGAATTATAAGAAAGTTTTCAAGTAATGCTTATGAAATTGAATTGCCAGAAGGGATTGGGATATCACATATATTCAATGTTGCAGATTTGTATCCATAAAAGGAGACAAAGATAGAGCTATAGGAGGAGACTACAGAAGATGAAGTTCAAACTTTGAACTGGGAAGAACAAATGCCAAAGACAGTTAAGAAAGAGGTGGAAGCTGTTTTGGAAAAAAGAGTTACCAAAAGAACCAGAGGACAGGTTTATTTTCAATATCTAGTCAAATGGAAAGGACAGCCAGTGGAGGATGCCAGTTGGTTGACAACAACAGAGTTGCAGAAGTATGGAGTAAACCTTGAAAGTCTGAGGGATAATTCTTTTCTTCCCTCGGAGTCTGATGCAGAAGCATCCAGGCTTAGCCAACAATGTGAAAATTTGTTCACATGTTGTGGCTAAACAAGTTGAATTTCAATGACTTGATTGGTCAAAAGTCAGTTTTACTGAGAGGGTTGGATCTCTCAAGAATGAGTTGTATTTCATTATTGTAATAGTTAGAAATTGTCTTATTTTAGGTTCAAAGATAAGTTGTTAGCATAGGTGTGTGGTAGAGCTAGGAATTAGAGATTTACTGTTAGATTGATTAAAAATAGAGATTGAGTTGTTAAGCACAGTTAGAGTAATCTTCGATTGAAAAAAGGAAGAAAAAATGTAATATAGGGAGAGACAGAGGGACCGAGCGAGAGGACGTAGTGGAGTGAGAATCAAGAAATAATGTGCGTGGATTTCCGTTGAAACATAGGTTTTTTATTTGTTGTAATCAAGCCAAGGCCGAGACTCTGTAATCTCTTTTATTATGAATAATTGATGTTGTGCGTGTGATTAATTATCAAGCCTGTGGAAATCCTCGTTGTGCTTTTGTTTTCTTTGTATTCGGGATAGAGTTGATGATTTCTCTATTTTCACGCTTCGTAATAGAAAACAAAAAGTTAATAGAAAAATCGTGGGCCTTTGTACTTTTAACAGTGTTGAGCCGGATAAGATCTTAGCCGTTGATACTAGTTTGAACCAATGAAGCGAACCTTTCTCGACCGTTGGATCACCATATATTGCATCGCAAGATTATTTAAGAGAAGAGCGGGTTTTAAACAGTGAAAGTGGTATATCGGGTGGACAAAAAGCTGTAAGCGGTATTTCGAGGAAGGCCTCCGATTCCACTCACCACAGGACACGTAGCACTCAGGTGGAGAGAGAAAAACCGTTTTTCGGGCGGGTACTCTCCGTGCAAGTTGTGCCTTCGAAATCCTTGTGAACCGTTGGATTTAGCGCAAGTTGATCGACGGTGGAGGATCAACGAACTGTTTTGATTTTTTAGGGTGAACGTTGACCGTTGGATCTGATAGTAAGAGATCTACGGTGAATTGCGAACACTTCTATTGAAAAGGGGAAAATCATTATTTTGGGCCTTTTTTCCAAAGGCATTCCAGTTATAAAGGAAAATGTCAGATTGCTAAAGGAATGGTGAACCGCGGGGTGATTGTTGAGATCTCTCAAACAATTAATACCTGCGTCGGTAAATAACTTGTTAAGCAATTGAACAAGTAGGAAGAAATAAATCAGATAGTACAAGAAGAATTTCTAACAGGTTAAACTTAGAAATTCCAACACTTATCATGAAGTATAAAATTCTATTTCCATGAACATTTTCAATAACTATAGTTGTTTTTTTTAAACATATTAGATATTTTATAACTTATCATATTATTTTGCAAAATTAAATAATTATGAAAATATTTTAGTTAAAGAAAATAATTTTTTTATTTTTTAAAATAAACTATAAATTTTTAATTGGTTGAAACATATGGAAACATTAATTAATTGTAGTTGAATATTATATAATAAAAAGAAAAAATTTTAAAATGTATTATTAATTTAAAAATAAAATTAAATAACTATGAAAATATTAAAAAAAAAAAACAATTTTTAATTTAAGAAATTATAATTAGTAAAAACATATAATTAATTGTAAAACGATAGAAACACTTAATATAGTGGTCAAGAAGTCATAGTTCCATGCATGTATATGAATTTATGGGTTTACCACAAAAATTTTTGCGTAACTAATGTACTATATAATTTTATTTTATTTTTTTAATATTTATTGTAAGATGTTATTAAATTTAAATTTTTTATAACTAAATTTTTGACCTATATAATTGGTATGTGTGTCAATAGAATTTTTAAATGGTTAACTATAATAATAAAAAAGAGGTCAAATAAGTTTAATGGACCATATTTTATGGTGGGATGTGTGTACTTTTGGCTCATCAATCCATGCATTGAGCAATAACATGTTCATTTTCGTAGCCAATCAAATTAAAGAAAAATAAATTAAAATAATGTCAAAAAATAATAAATTTCTATATTCAAAGTTAAATTATGGAAACTTGATAATTTTTTTAAGTGAACCCCAAAATAATAGGAGTTTTGACCATAAACTCAATGCAATATCCTATAATAATATATTTATTTATGGAATTTATGCATGGTTTTTAATAATTAGGTTGAAATTTATGTGTGTTTGTTTCTTTTTTGGTATAGTGAATAGGTAACTATTTTTTGGAGATTTACAATTAAATTTAGTGGTTACCATTATAACACAACGAGTAACCAAGAATTTATGACTTAGCTAGAATTGAACCTTATCACAAATGCCAAGGATTCCCTCATGATATTTGAAACCTAAGAGTAAATATACAAGGAATTTATGACTTAAAATTGAACCTTATCACAAAGGCTAAAGATTCCCTCGTGACACTTGAAACCTGGGCTCATGAAACCTAATGGAGGGGATAATAGTTCATTGTGCTAACCACTTACTCATGTCAAGAGGAAACTTGTCCTAGTTTAATTTTTAAGAATTAGATTTTTAATTATTATTAGTGACTCTAATAACTTCATTTATTATTTTGCTTTGGTAACCTTTCTTTTGGACTTGGATTAGCATCTTTACATAAGTATTTTAAGATCACTAGCTTGGATTCCTCACATTCAAGTCAAAATTGGCAAATCAATCTTGATCACTTCCTCCTCTCACTTTTAGGACCATACATAAAGCAATGCTACCTTAAAAATATGATAATGGATTCTAAATCAAAATATATATTTGCAACACCTCCAGGTAGTGCAACAGAGGGCAGCGAACACAATCTCTTTTGGAAACTCTACCCCGTCCATCCTAGCTAAATTGCCAATTGTTACTAAAAATTTAACCATAAAAAATGACTAGTAGTTAGTGCTTCTTATATTTTGATAAAATATTATTGTAATGATAATATTTTTTATGAATTATATTTATTACATTTTTTGAAACTTGTAATATGATGGAGATAATCTTAAAACCCTTTGTAATATGTTTTCTAGAAACCTATAAATATATTTGACATTTTTTTATTAATATAATCAACTAATTATTATTAAAAAATAAAAAAATATAAAAAAAAAAAAAATAAAACAATCTTACCGTATTTAAAGAATTGAAGCCATAAATTTTCAATAAAATAATATTATACAAATAATTATAACACTGTACTTATCATTCTTGGCATCTTAATGGGATTATTGAAAATAACCACCATAAAGTTACATCTTTTTTAGTGATTATCTATATGTGATTTATCGCGATATTGTTTTTAGTTGTAATGACCCACCTATGATTACAGATAGAATAGAATATGAATATTAGCATGCATTTGTATGCATGCTAATATTCATATTCTATTTTAATGGTAGGTGAGTCATTACATTAATCCACAAATGGACATAGGAATGGAAAGAACTATAGACTTATATTATTTGACTTTTATTATATTATTTGATTCTTGTGAAAAACTTGTAATTTTATTATTTTTATTATATATTTTAAATTGTTTGACAAAACTATATTATAATTTTTGTTTTCTCAAAAGAACTAGAAAATAAGAATACTTGTTTGTTTGAATAGTTTGAAACACTCCATATTCTTATATGGAGTTTTTGGAGTTTTTGATTTCTAAAATGTTAATATAGAATATTTGTCTGGCTTTATGTGGAGATAATAGTATAATTTCTAAAATTCTAAGAGATGTGTAATATAATGAATTGAGAATGTATTTCTTCACTATTATATTTTAATATAGAATGTTCGGTTTTATGTGGAGATAATAGTATAATTTCTAAGAGATCTCTAATATAATGAATTGAGAATTTATGCCTTTAGTATTATATAAACAACGTGAGGCACTATGCCTTTGCTTTAAGGGTGAAGATAATGTGTCTTCTCAGTAAGGAAGACATTCACAAATAGCGAAAAATGGATTCTCAATGGGGAGCAAGCTACTTGAAGTCTATGAGTTATTGTGCATTAGTCGAATAGAAGAAACATTATGCTTGCTAGTTAATATAATCCAAGGAAAAAATAATGGAAACTCTCACCTATAGCGAGAGTGTTGAAGAGATATTTCTTGGGGTAGATAAGAAGTAAACAATGAAGTCAAATACCATCTAAAGAATTTATAAAAACAACATTAAGGGTGCAAGAAATTGAAATGAGTGTTACCATTAGAAACCTCATCATTATAAATAGAAAAAAGGTAAAAGGTAAATCGTTCACTCAAAGGGGTAAATGGAAAATCTTTGGGGTTAAAGGTCACTGAGAACTCCAAAATAAGCAATTTATTAAATAAAGATAAATCACTAGAGGTCTTGGAGCACTCTTAAGTAAGTTTTTCTCTCAATGAATGTGAACCATTGACTTGAAACATTAAGAAGTAATTCCTCAAAGTTGGAAGTCACTAATGTAATGTCCCCAATTTTTGGATTGCCTTATGGTGAGATTAGGAGGGATTTCCAAAGCTTATGTTAGCCAAGTCACAAGAGCAGGATTATATTATTGGTGGACCTGGAGGGTTTTGAGGAGTTTTATGGGGGTCAACTGGGATTGCTTGTCATTTTTCATCATTAGGATTAGTTTCACACAGTTCAATCTTGGTTCCATTACATTCTGATGATTTCCATAAAACAAAGTTATTAACATGCATATTTTAATTAATTACGCTTAAGGTGTTGTTCTAGGCTGATTACTCGGAGAAACACCTTAGTGTAATAACTTGTTGGAATCGGGGCAAAAATATCTACAAGGCAAGATGATGAAAAAGGAGTTTGGGTGGTCCATGCGATCATGAAGGTGAATTAAGCATTTTTGGGGGTAAAAAGTGACTTTAATTAGTTAACAAAAGTCATTTTATTAATAAAGAAAGGGAAAGTGATTTTATTATTTAATTGGAGGGAAACGGTAAAAATAGTGGCAAAAGAATCAAGTGAGTTATAAAAAAAATGGAAATGGGGGGGTCTCTCCTCATTCTTGCATTTGTTCAGTTGAGAAAAATAAATTTTGAGAACTATAGAGGAAGAGTCTAGAGTTTTTGGAAACCCTCATTCTGGTTTGTTAGTTTCGGTGTTGAAACTATATGTCCTAGCTAGTTTGGGAGCATAATCACTCAGATTTCACCATTATGCTTCAAAGGAGAAAAGATGGCAAAGATGGAGTAAGTCCTCAAAGTGATATCAATTGATCTCAAGCTATGATTTTGTGTATTCTTTAAATATTCTTTTAGGTTGAGATACCAAGTCAAATAAGGTCGAGTTGTTAAGGAAATAAGTTGAGCTTCCATTCTTGAAGAGGTCGAAATTATCACTACATGAAGGTTGACTTTTATCACTCAGAAGGATGAGTTCAATCTGCAAAGAAGGGACAAGTTCTACAACACATTTGATGGCTAAGTCATATCATTTCAAAGAGAGTAGAGTTTTGTTTTAAAGGGGGCTTAGTTATTTGCCACTTCTGGGGCTGAGCGTATCCTTCTTAAGTCAAGTTACAGTTGTTCAAGAAGGTCGAAACCCTCTCTTTTGAAACTAGTTCAAGTTATTATTTGTGGGAGTCATTTCTAGGTTGAATATATTAGTTTGGGGGTTGAGTTACAACCAATCTCTAAGTGGACGAGTTGGCGGTTTATAAAGACTGCGTGTACAACCTATTTGGGGACTAATTTCTATGGGAAAGGGGCTGAACTCACAGCCATTCTGGGGTTGATATTCCCAGGGTATAAACTACTGGAACTTCACTCCAAAGCACTTGTTATGTTGACGTTGTATCGTTGAGTTTACACTAGGTTCATGTTTCCTATTTCCTTAATATGTACTCCTATGCCAAGTAAACAAAATATTTTTTTATGCTTAAAAGCATGTAACATTGTTTATATATATATATATATATATATATATATATATATGCTTAGTCTAAAGCACATAACATTGTTTTGAAGCTTCTTCTTGGCATGTATTAATCACTGTATGTTTATATTTGAAATTAAACTCAAGAAAGTGCACCTACAACCAAGCACATACAAACTGTTTGACAAAATGACACACTGAAATTCCAGACCAAACTCAGAAAATTGTGAGGAAATTCTAAGGTATCCCAAGGGAGTATATTACAACTAAGCTCCAATGTTGTTGATTTAGTTTCTCCAAACAATTGTTATAAAAAATAATAACTTAGAAAAAATTTCATTAGCTTGAAATAATAGGTCATTATTTTCCAAGGTTGTTGAGGCAAATTGTTGGCTTCAAAAAACGTGTTGTTGTTTTAGAGGTTTTTAACCTTTGAGGTGGCCAATTTTCCTTCATCAGGCAAAGTACTACCTTAGAGAGCTTGCTAACCTCCAGGATGATTGATTTTACCTTTACGTGCCTAAAACACTAATTCACAACCCAACAAGTAGTTTTTTGACACTTCGATGCATTGATTTGGTCAATTAACTATAAATTGGACAATCATTGGGAAATATCCTTGAGTTTTAAGTGTTGTTGGGTGAAGTCTTGATGGGTGGGGAGGGAGGTGAAAGGAGGTGGGCATGGCAACTTGTTGTCAACTCATGTATTAGATGAGGGTGACATGATTACCACCCTCCCTTAAGATGATGTGACATGGTGTCCTAGGATTTTACCACCTCATGTGGTTATGTTCTGGTTTTAATTTATCTACATCAGTTCAGTGGCTCGTTTGTGGGAGCTTTGACTGTTGGAGGTTTCTCAAGAGCTAGCTAATGACTTTTCCTAGTGAAAGTATTGCGCATGGTTTATTTGTCTCCACTTTTGTAAGGTTTTTCTACCCCCTGCTCTACTTAGTTATGGTTCTAAAAAGTTAGTATTTTGGTTCCCTATGTGAATTCTCTCTAGATAGCTTCTCCATCAACGTTTTTTTAGGAGAAGGACTAGGTCTTCCTAGCCTAGCTCCTCCTGCCCTTTGGACACATTGGTTTCAACATTGGGTTTTGGTCATAGAGGACAGTTCTCTAGGTTACACATGTAGCTTATTTTCTCAAGGGATGTGAGTGTATGTTCCTCTTGCCTCTCAATTCAACTTTTATGGTTGGGAAGCATGGCTTGTATTTCTAAATGAAAGGTATCCCTAATGCATGAGGATTTTTTCAGCAAACAACTTCTCTGAGATCTTGTTGGATTAGGTATCTAACAGTGCAGTGATTTCATCCTTCAATACGCTATCACTCAATTCCTTTGCTTTAACCTGAGTTAGTTTCTAGTTTCACATTAGTTTTCTTCCTCTCAGGATCTTGGTTGGGTTTATCCCCTCCCTGTTGGTTGTCCTCATCCTTGTTCTCTTTGTTTTTGTTTGTGCTCTTGGATTCCCTTGATGGTTTCCAAGTTAATTCTCTTTGCATTTGGTTATGTTTTGGACTCTTGGTCAGTGTGTTTTTGGGTCCTCAATTTGGCCCATTCCTTTATATTATTGCCTTGATTCCTAGGAAACACAACCACTTACACAAAGAAGCGAGTGGGAGGGGTGTGCATAGTGTTTCTCAATTCAAAGCCAGGGAACAATCCTAGTTCATGATCTACCACATGTAGACACCTCCAAAATTCCAATAGGAAATAAAATAGATAGAGGAAGAAATTGTTAATGAATGAAAATATCACTAGGATTCTAAAGTCATTGTCATTTTTGTTGATTAGGTGCTCAGTATCGCGAACACAAGAAGTAAGAAAAATTGATATGTTTACATAACTGATCTATTTTGGCATCTGAAATCATTAACAGGGAAATTCCTCCTTAAAAGGAATGATACAAAAAATGATCTTCTTCTTCTGTGGAAGAAATTCAATTGCAATTTCAAGAAATGGATGATCACTTGGTGAGAATGGACATTGCCATTCTACATTACAAGGGACCAAACCCACAATATAGTTCTAGGCATTTTCAGCCCATAGAGGTATCCACCTCCTCTTGATATTCTACATGCATACTAAAGTTTTGATCATGGTTGTTATATCCTTGAATTTCATGGTTAGTTTGGTTTATCTAGATATTTTTTTTTTGTTAGTTGTTAACACATACTTTCTATTTAGTGTGCCTTGGTTTTGGAGTTCAAATGGCGTCTTAGAGGATATGTATGCTTATTACTCTATCTAGGAATTGAAATTCTACTCTTTTTCCATTGGTCTAGTTTCCTATGCGGCAGGCCAAGGTAGATAGTAGGAATTATATAATTTGTAACCTCATGATTAATGAAAGGCCTTAACTAAAAAAAAGTGTTGTTGGATGAACATGCTTCCGAGGTGTCTGATTTTTCTCTTCACATGGCCTCACAACTACACATGTTATTTTATAAGGTGAAATAATGATAAGTAGAGTCATCAATCCCAACACGCATCACCTATCCTTATGCATGAAGAGATCACTTGTCTGAGCTTTTAACCATTAAATTTAATACATGTGAATCCCCTTATTTATTCAACTTTGTAGAACAAATAGTGCCCCTAAACTGATATCGAAATTTCTATCTATCGAAATAAAATCACAAAGGACACAATGAGCTTTCCAACACCTAGTTAGACAATATATAAACTACTTGTACCTTTTATTAAATGTGTAGTGGAAAATAAATTATTGCCAAAAAAAATGTCAATTACATATCTTTTACGTTTGGATTTGAGAATCAACTTCCACTAGATATATTATGGTTGTGGGTCTCAAAAATATTGGTCTAGCCCCTTCTATCATTCCCATACTCTCGCTATACAATTAAAATATGTATAAACAAGCCTCCAATACTAAAGTCTAGTTTAAAAGTGATGTTCTGGTGAATTTAACAATTTTGCATGAGATTACAATCCATAGAATACACTATTTGATCAAACTTATTAATGCATTCCCAATCATCGTGAAGGAATTGGTTGTGTTACACTCAATGTCGCCCTATACCCTAACTATAGTAAAAGAGAACTATTAATTAAAGATTCTCTATCATGCATTACTAATTAGATATGTGATCATTGGCGATAAGAAATTATACTAATCATTAATGAAGAATGAGGTGGTTTGTCAACAATCATGATCAATATTTCTCCCACCTCTCCCTTTCACATACCAATCCTCCCTTACTTGAAACTAGGCTTGTTAGAGCAAAACTGTAATTTATCTTTAAAAACAAGCTTGTAGAACTCTTTTGCATGATCTCACCCATCTGTGTACATATAACATCATCCCAAATCCTTTTTATGCATTGCTTGTACTATCTTTGCATACAACATTAATTTGAATGCTCGCATCTCTTTGCTAATGAAGATTACCATACACTCGTGTATTTACCAAGTAGCTTCACTCACTTCACACATTGTTTGACTTTACAACTTGCCTCTTATGATTGTATTGAATTGACATTAGTTTCAAGGTAATGAAATCAATTATTTTGTTAGTATGAAAATTCTTAATAGGTATACCAAAAATGTTTCACTTAAGTTATAGGTGACTTATAACCCTAACAACAAAAGATGGATGCTTCTATGCTTTATATCTGCAACAAAAACATGAAAAAAACCATGCAGCAAAATAGATCAAGCAAATAGAAACATATAACAATAGAAAATCAATGTGTAATAACCCAATGGAGGACTTGAATAAATGATAATTTTATTAATGAATACACCAAGTGAGAAGAAATCACAAAAGGGGTTTGCAATTCCCCCTCCACGGGATGGGTCCTTTCCTGTCCTTGTGCTTCTGCAGCATGCTTCTCTCTCTCAATTTACAATAGGCAAAAAAAACAAAAAGGTGTTTGAACTCAAGTGGGCGTTCAAATGTTATGAGGCGATAATGTTGACAATGAAAATGGTCATGGTGAAGAATGGAGAGAAAACCTTTTATTTATAACAAAATATTGAGCTAAATTAGGAATTAGAAAATAATAAAATATTATTGACTAAATCAAAATCTAGTCGTTGTGAATATTTTATTATATTTTTGAGAGGGAAAAGATATTCAAAATGGTCAAATATCTTTATTTAGAAAATGGTTGAAGTAATTAACACATAAAAATGATTTATTAATCACTTTGTGAGAATTAAAGAAAATATGAGTTTGAAATAATTATTAAATAATGATTTAACAATTATCTCAAAAGGAAAATATGGAATAAATAAGGAATAATAAATAAATAATGATTTATTTAAATATTCAAAGGTGATTAAGTCAAAAGTGATAATTTTTTTTTTTTTTAATCAAATAAGGATTTAATAATTATTTCTAGAGCATATTAAATAAATAATGATTTATTCAATTACTCTCATGGGTTTTTTTGGATTTTAATGAGAAATAATTTAGGAAAAAATTGTTTAATAATTTATTTCTTATAGTGAAAGTAGGTTTACTATGGTAAAACCTATTCGACATGGTGTATTTCGATCAACCTAGTAATAAATGGCTAAGTGATCATTTTTTGGATGATAACAAATTGCCCCCAACGTAAGAGTGTTAGGAGCAAATCGTATGACTAAAATACGTTGTAGGTTGCGAATTAACGAG